>CAIGRT010225060.1:0-59474 GCA_903798405.1 Fraxinus platypoda | reverse complement strand
TGTTAGAAAACTAATGACAATAATGACATCATTTTCCAACATAATTAATGAACTAGTGATGATAAAGTGAATATGAAAAAAATATACAGTCCGATCGCGATTTAAAATTGAATCAAAACGTTTTAAATAATTTGGTTTAGGTTTTGATTTTTCTCAAACCATTTTAAATAGTTTTGTTTGAAAATTTGTCAAAAACCAGACCGCTTGCACACCTAAAGTTTTTGGTATAGTGGTGTACTCCTATGAGTGGTTCAAATGATAAATTATTTGTTCTAATATTTCATTTTATTTTAGCTGTTTACGAGCATGTTTGGAAGGTGCATATAGATCGTTTAAATTATAACTAACTAGAGTGGTGGATAAATAGTAATATTTGTGGACTGGATCTGGATCCTATAAAATATATTTAGCTTGTTGTCGACAATATCAATATAAGTAAGATTGACACAATTTATTTGAAAATAATTTTTCTTCAAACTCATTTTCAACCACATATTCTCTGAATAAAATAATTTTGTATGAAAACCCATAACTTTTCCTACTTTCTAACCCCCACACTCTCAAAAAAATCATTTTTCACTCCAAACAATATCTCCCAAACTAACATAGTTTGCAGAGGTCATCCTTAGGAGCAGTGGCATAGATTCCCAATCTTTGCGTACCGCAACACTCGTAGATAAATACTAACGGAATTTTGTGAAATTTTTATGTAGTTGAGGGAATTAGCCCTTGTGCATCATTTCCAAATCCCCCTAAATGGCATTTTTCATAGTATTTTTGTTTGTTTTGATGATTCTCGATAAATAAGAACGAATTCGAGCACTACTCACTAGTAAATATTGGACTATAGAAATTCGTCCAATCATTATTTGACAATAATATACTCAAGTAAAAAGGAAATCCAGATGCTTTATCATAAGAATAAACAATGTGATCTAACTAAAACAGGTTTTGCATACTCAAAATCCCAAGAACACAAATATTTCTTGAGCTATCTTTAGCCACTTGAAAAGGACCAAATGACAATGTTAAATGAAAAGGGAAGAAAATTATCCCATCTTTTCTTGACAACATGTATCGGATAGCATTAAACCGTGTTAAGAAAGAAAAAAANACAACATGTATCGGATAGCATTAAACCGTGTTAAGAAAGAAAAAAATATATATAAAACTGGTTCATCCTACTATCGAGTAATGTCCACTACTCAGACATCAGCAAGTCACCAAACATTGTAATAATGTGCAAACAATTGAGGAGACATATATAAATTTTGTCTATATTAAAAGGAAATGAATGTCACCTCCTTGTTTAATATTTCAATGTGCTTTGTGTACAGTTGTCTTGAACAAGAGGACATGTAGCTTGTCATCCATAGAGAAATACATGAACCCACCCACTGAATGTGTTACAAAAGACCCAAAATTGGTCCCTACTATACAGTGCCAAGCTGGTCCATATACCCCATCAAACTCCTGCAAAACCAGAATTAGAAAAAACCCATCAACTCTTTCATCATGTATTAAAAACCATACAAATATCTATAGATAGATCAAACCAAACAAAAAAAAAAAAAACTATAATGATAATAGATATGATTTAATTACCTTTTTAAGTGTCAAAGCAAGGGTCTTGGAAGTGAATTTTTCCAAGCTGTCGTGAGTTTTTCTAGCAGAATCCACAGCATGAATCTGCATAAATGGTGGCATATCAACAGACACAACTTTCACACCACTGCAAGAGAAGAAATCAGCCAATTCAGCCTGTGAACTACAAAATGACCTTCTCCTCCCCCCATCCATTGTGATAGATTGCCTTGGAATTTCAAACCCTTGTTGCAATTTCTTAATTTGTTCACTTTCAGCACTTCTTGACATCAAATTAGCTGCCTTTTTCACATCATATTCTTCATAAGATTTCTTGGATGATGATTTCTTGATTTCATTTGTATTGTTCTTCTCTTGAATCTTGGTTCTTGTGCCCAGCTCTTTCTTCTTATTCCGAGCCACTGCCAAATTATTTCTTTGATGCTGGCTGTTTGACTTGGTCAAAGTGGCACATGAAATGTCCAAAACAGGGGAAACATCCAGAGATTTGGCTTGGGAATTTGATTCAACTTGAGGGTGTGAATGCGAGTGAGGTTTTGAATGCCGACCAAAGGTTTTTAAGGAAGCTAGTTTTTTGTTATTTGCATAAAGCTTGGAAAACTGATTGGATATGCTTTGGATAGAAGAAGGGGGAGTGGTGGTGGGATCTGACAGAGGGTTGCTGGGGTGGTGGCGGAGCTTGGTAGTGCTGGTTGTGAAGTTGTTCTTTTTGTCTGTGGGATCCATAGGTGTTTTAGGTTGTAATGCTGCTAACTTGGTCCCGTCGGTGGTGGAGGAAGCCTAAAATGGGGAATTTTCTTGGGTAGTGGTTGTGGGGTTGGGGCAGAGGAAGCATAGAATAGGGTATTTTCTAGAGGTTGGGGGATAGAGAGGGGGCTTGGATAGGAACTTGTGTTGGGTGATTTTGCTTTGGCTTAGTTCTAAAATGCGCCGGGTGTGCAGAGAACGCAACAGACGGATAGTCAAATAGTTGACCAGATGTGTACAGCAGTAACTGAAATGATATGTTTTGCATAAATTTAAAGAGAGAAAAATTCAGATTTAAATTTAAATTTAAATTTGAATTATATATTTCATGTTTTACAATTTTTTAATTATATATTTCATCAATTTTTATCAAAATTTACTAAAAATCAAACGTTAATCCCCCACCAAACAAGGGCTTAGCCAATTGGATTTTGTCCCTTTTTTTATCAGAATGTTGAACGGTAGTCAACTAATTGACTAAAGATTTTAAAAATTTAAATCAAATTATTCAACATAGAATTCGAACGTTTTGAATTCAATTCTCGAAGCCATTCGTATAACGGAATTGTGCGCGTATTAAGTTTTCTAAGAAAAAATAATCCTCATGTACATGAAATGACGTGTTTAAGACAGTATTTAATTACTTGTATCGATGTCATATTTTAGATAAAACAGTTGAATAATTATTGTATTTTAGACCAAACATGTAAATGCAATAATTGTTTGTCCTTTTCATGCATTTGCGACATATGGCAAAGCAACAACATCACCTTTTCTTTGTGGGTCATCACATAGACTGGGATTACAACTCCACTGGAGATGAATAGCATTATTTTAATTGTAATTAAAGAAAAGAGTTTCAAACTAATTAATCTCACTTAAGATATTAATGAAATATTAAAAATTATTATTTTGAAGAATACTTAGTTAAAGTAGGGAAAAAAAATTAAATTTAAATATAAAATTATTTTATTGAGAAAATGTATGATTAAAAATGAGTTTTACTAAAAAAAAAAAAAAAAAAAAAAATTTTTATTAAAAAATTAATATATATTTACACACAGCAGTGTACACGTAGCCATCTCTCGCCAGAAAGCGATTGCAACTCTGGCTGCTGGGTTGCTGACTCACTCTGTTTTTCTAAATTCTCTCTTTGATGAGAGTTGGGTTTTTTCTTTTTGCTGTTTTACAAAAAATATAGTAGGGACAGTCACAAGAAATTGAGCTCAAAACCAGGTTGTAATTCAGTTTTTAATACTGGAAAAGTTATGAAAAGAGCAAAATTTGACCTATTCTCTTCTCTGAGCCGGCGCCGATCAGTTCTGGTTCTTATTTTTATTGGGTTGTTTTACATTTTTTTGGTGAGTTTTGAATTTCCCTTGATTTTCGAAAATGGGTTTGGCTCTGTTTCTCAAGACGAATTTTCTAGTAATAGTAATGGGCGCTCTATCTCCAACTCCACGTTAGAGAGCGAGGAAAATTTGGAGGAAAAAGATGCCCCCATTCGCCAAATTGAGGAGTTGGTTATATCCCGGGTGTCGAGCTTGAATTTGAGTGCAGGGACGGAAAGTTCAAGCTCGGAAAATGGGATTTTGAAGTCTGCTAGAGAGGCTGTTAAACTTGGGAGAAAACTCTGGCAAGTGCTTGATTTTATCGGGAAGAATAGCGACAGCAGTAGTAATAGTACAAGTGGGAGTAATAACAGAAATAGAAGTGAGGAGTGCCCGCAATCTATGTCCATATCTGGCGATGTTTTCTTGAAGAATGGGAGAGTGATGGTGTTGCCTTGTGGGTTAACGTTGGGATCACATATTACGGTGGTCGGAAAGCCTAGGGTGGCGCATGTGGAGACTGATCCAAAAATTTCTCTGTTGAAGGAGGGGCAGTATTTGATGGTTTCGCAGTTTATGATGGAGTTGCAGGGTTTGAAAACGGTGGACGGGGAGGACCCACCAAGGATTCTGCATTTTAATCCGCGGTTGAAAGGTGATTGGAGTGGGAAACCTGTGATTGAGCAGAACACTTGTTATAGGATGCAGTGGGGGACAGCACAGCGGTGCGAGGGGTGGAAGTCTCCGGTTGATGAGGAGTCTGGTTAGTAAGAATCACTTCACTTTATTCTAATATGGAAACACGGTTTGTTTTCGAATCAAGTAATTTTATGTCATATTATCTTTTGCGAAAAATTCTTAAAAAGATATTGGAAATACTTGTAATAAGGACTTCGATGATTAAACAAAAAAGTGCAAATGATTGTAGTAATTAGTTCACTTGCCTATATTGTCCATATATAGGTCTGATTCTGATAGAATGTCTTTGCTGCTCTCAGTTTATACTATGTGTGTGGAAAATTTTCACCTAAGTTACAAGAGTGAAAGATGTGTTTTATGAGAGGGAATTGACAGGGTTCATAGTCATCCAGCATCCAGTGAAAAGAAGAGATCATAGCTTTGCTTATTTGGAATTGCCCTGAGGCTAGTGGGAAATAGAATTCTATGGATAATATAATCACTCGGAGTCTGAAAGGCTAATTCCAGTTTCCCCCTTCCTAAGAAATCTCAGGCTGCGTAAAGAAAAGAGTGAGAAGAGTCTTGTCTATGTGAACGACTGTTAGTCTGCTTTGTTTTGAATTACTATTTTCTTACTGATCTGTTATATTGAACTTAAGCAGCTTCTGCAACTTAATGTGTCATTCACTAAACACGTGATATTTTATTGAGGCACTGCACTTCATAAATGATTCTTTTAATTATCTGCAGTTGATGGCTTGCCAAAATGTGAAAAGTGGAGTAGAGACGACAATGATGGCTCGGAGCAATCAAAGGCAACATGGTGGTTGAACCGATTAACAGGACGAACAAAGAAGGTTTCTGTTGATTGGCCATTTCCATTCACTGAAGACAACTTATTTGTCCTAACACTTAGTGCTGGCTTCGAGGGTTACCATGTCCACGTTGATGGGAGGCACTGCACCTCGTTTCCATATCGCATTGTGAGTAATGTACCAATGTCTTGATTTATGTTATGTTGGACTTTGCTTAAGAGTTTACTAAATATTTTTTAGGGATTTGCACTTGAGGATGCCACTGGATTGTATTTGAATGGGGACATTGACGTCCATTCTATTTTTGCCGCTTCCTTGCCCACCTCACATCCCAGTTTTGCTTCTCAGAGACATCTTGATATGTCTAACAGATGGAAGGCTCCACGTTTTCCAGATGGGCCTGTTGAACTTTTTATTGGTATTCTTTCAGCAGGTAATCACTTTGCTGAAAGAATGGCTGTGAGGAAGTCTTGGATGCAGCATAGGCTAATCAAATCTTCCAATGTTGTTGCTCGTTTCTTTGTAGCACTGGTAGGTGAACTAAGTGGTTCACATTAAAATGCGACATCGTTTCTAAATGAATTCTTGATTTGAAGACTGTCAAAATTAATTCTGATACTACTAATCTGTCGACAGCATGCAAGAAAAGAAGTGAATGTGGAATTAAAAAAAGAAGCTGAGTTCTTTGGAGACATTGTCATAGTACCATACATGGACAACTATGACCTTGTCATCTTGAAAACTGTTGCCATCTGTGAATATGGTGTAAGTAGTGGCTTAATTGAGAAGTTGAGGATTGAGATTGTTTCTATATCGGGGATTGATCAGGCTTGGTGCCTTGCAGGTTAAAGCAGCATCTGCCAAGTATATTATGAAGGGTGATGATGACACATTTGCGCGAGTGGATGCAGTTGTTGAGGAAGCAAGGAAAATACCTGAGAACAGGAGCTTGTACATTGGAAATATAAATTACTATCATAAGCCCCTACGCAGAGGTAAATGGGCAGTGACATATGAGGTATGATTTCAACCTTTTGATTCACTGTTTATTTATTCTTTTTCTTTATCCCTGTCCTTTTAATGTTTATTCTGTTATCCACCTTATGTCCCTAAGGTTCATTTCATTTAATTTTCAATTGTCAGCACTAAAGCATGCTTAAGTTCACTTAGTGATGAATCAGATGATAATTAGTTTAAGTTTCCATTAAGTTTACTAAAGGTGACAGCTCAAAGATTTAGTTTTTATGTTTACAGATTCATTGTGTTAAAATCCTCTTCATCTTCTCAAAAATAAAGTCAAGTTTTATGCAAAAACTACTGAAAAAATTGATTTTCATAATTTGATAGTTATTAGAATTTCAGATTCCTTCTATAATGAAACTACAATTTCTAGTTTCCCATGCCATTATTAGCCTTCTACATTCAATATGCTGTTGCTGTTTCATTGGACAATGAGAAACTTTCTGGGATTCTGAACTGTCTTCTAGACTCTAACGAGAACCTGGAAAAATAATGTTGGACTTCTCTTTTGATATCATCAATTTGCTCTTTTGAGGTCTGCTCATAAAATATATATCTCTAGGCACTATGCATGGTAAGAAGGCTCGTGTTGTTATTCTGACTTTTCTAATGGTTCAGGAATGGCCAGAGGAAAGCTATCCACCCTATGCTAATGGGCCGGGCTACATTATATCATCAGATATTGCAAAATTTGTAGTTTCAGACTTCGAGAAACGTAAATTAAGGGTAAATGCCACCGACTGACTTCCATAATACATTTACATATGCATGTAACATTACCTATCAGTAGAAGGTTGTAACTGTTTTTGCAAGCTATCCGACTGATTCCTTGATGTGCAGTTGTTTAAAATGGAGGACGTGAGCATGGGAATGTGGGTGGAGAAATTTAATAGCTCTAGACCTGTAGAGTACGTACACAGCTTGAAGTTCTGCCAGTTTGGGTGTGTACAAGACTATATTACGGCTCACTACCAGTCTCCGAGGCTGATGATGTGTATGTGGACCAAATTGCAACAACTGGGCCGGCCTCTATGCTGCAACATGAGATGATGCTTGAGATTCCATCCTAATGTAAAGATCATAGGACCAAGAAACTGAGACGCAGTGATTGAATGGTACATTGTAGATCTCAGAACCGTGTGTGTATATCTAGAGCTGTTTATGGGCTCCACAAGGTTGGTTTGTTTCTTCTTCGACAGTCTCGGCTAGTTCCATGTGATAGATGGAAAAGATGCAGGGTAAATACACGTGCGCGATGAACGTCCGCAAATCTTTTTCTGTAATTTAGCATAGAATCGTAGCAGCCCAAACAAGTATACGATTACAGATTTTTCTGTTTCGTTTTTTACTCTCATTAAGCTTACTAGAGCAATGCACGCTTCATTTGTACCATAAAATTATTCTCCGCTGCAAGTTGACTGAAAATTTCAGGCGTTTTCTTATACAGATCTTCCCTTAAATACGTGTAGTTAATTTGTGTTGGCAGCATCAGCAAATTCGACAATGCCTACTTGACAGAAAGCTCCACATTTTAATACTAATTGTAGAGGGAACTTTGCTTGATGTACAGAAATTATGGTTCACACCATTTACACACTCATAAATCATAATAGGGGTGGGTGAGTGGGATTTTTTGGGCATTTTTTATTTAAGTGAGACCCACACATTGTGAGTATTGATAAGAATTCTGTGAACAATTATTCTGTACATTTGGCTTTACTCATTGTAGAGTATAACACCTAGCTTTATTAGAATTCTAAAGCTGATCCATACCCTAGAGGAAGAGAAGGCAGATCATGAACAAATACAGGGAGGATGTTTTAATTCCTCGGTTTTGGGTACAAGTAGCCTTTTATTTAAAATGCTGTTCGAGCTTTTCTCGAGTATGACATTGAAGATTCCTTATAGAGAAGATCATCAAGATTTCATCGTCCACTGTGAAACTTGTTCCAAAGCCAAGAACTTGTATCAAATTGGTGTTGATAAAGCTGGGTGTAAATGGCCGGGGCCAGGCCGAACGAGGGCCCTGGAGGTTCGTCCCATTTTGACACGTCTAATCCCAAGGTATTCAGGATGCTGAACCAAGAAATGCATAAACAGACCAGCATTTATGTAGCTAACTGGGCCATTGTTTTTACTTTTACCATGGAAAAAGTACAGCCAGTATGCCTAAGAGAAATCTTTGCTTACAATATCAGTTAAAAGGTTTATGTTACAGAGGCTGGATAAGAAAGAGTATAGAACTCCCAACAAATTTCCCATCCATGAATCATTTGTTTTCAGTCACATGTAGATGCGCCAAAAAATCTACTAAATCTATATAATTTTCTCAGCATCACGCGGCTCAGCAGGAAAACCTAAATTAAATGCACGCAGGATGCTGCTTTAATTTCACAAAGGTAGAGCTCTCCGATCTCTGTTTCCATTGTGGAGTGAATTTATCACAAAATTTAGACGATTTGAATAGTACAAATCAGCTTTCCAAGGAAAAAACCTACATTTCCTTGCTTTGGTTGATGGGAGGGAGACTTTAGAAGTCGTCTGTATTTTCATCTTTCATGGAGTTCGAACCATCATCAAAGCCAGAACCCGGAGCAAGTTCATTTAGATCAAGAAAACGCCTTTTCCTTACACCTTCAACTTCGTTTTGACCAGTGCTATCTGATTTCTCTGGCAGGCGTGTTTCCTCGTTATTGCCCACCTCGGGATGCTCTTCAATAGGCTGATTGATATGCATCTCCTGCTTATCACTGGCTTCACCAGAATATTGACTACCCATTGAAAACTCTGCGTTATCACTTGCATTAGAGTGCTCATCTAAAGCACTTGACTTCTCAGATTTCACTGATTCGGTTTCAGATTCGGACATCTCATACTGCTTATAATTGATACGATTTCCGGTGGCTCGATTACTGCGTCTAAGACCTGACGGGAGCTCACCAACTGACCTCAATTTAGTTTCCCTCCTGGTACGGCCTGGCAATGTATTGTATCTGCGGGGCCCACCACTCTCCTCGCTTGTACTTAACACATCTTCTTCTTCCTCTTCCTCTTCAGGATTTTCTTCGTCCAAGTGATACTCTTCGTCTCCTTCTGAGCTACTCGACATTTTCCTCCTCTTCTTTCGTCCCCTTAGATATTCTTCATTGTATACAACTTCACCAACTACATCGTCATCGTCGTCGTCAGTGTCAAAGTCAGCCTCGTTATACGAGACAGCTCCCACGAACTCTTCTGTGGAATACCGCTGTGGCCTCTGCCTTCGACGATTACTACAGTTCATGGAAAAATCTTCTCGTTACGGATCAATGAAGGAGAATGAAAAAAGAACACTAAGGAGAGACAGAATGGAGTACCTGCGTTCCAGTGTCTCAGCTTGGTGATCATCATAAAACTCATCATCAGGTGATTTTGGAGACAGTGCACTGAACTCATGCTGAGAATATTGTGGCGGACCACCCAATCCACCATTTGTTGTAACTTCATTTTTCACAAGAGAATCTTCTTCAAGAAAATGTTCTGGGGATGATTCTTTCTTCCTGATGGGAGAGCAAACGAATAGGTACGTAAAAACAAATCCTATAGTTGTCAGCACACGTGAAAAAAAAAAGGAAAAGAAAATTAGAAAAAAAGATGAGTGGAGAAAGAGAGATTCTACTGTAAAGGTGAGATTCTAAGAGAGGCAAAGAACTTGTGCAAAAATGAATGTGCAGTTGTAGTCCTATGTAAGTATCAAAGAATATCTAGGTGTAAGATTCATACTTGGTGACCTTGATGGCATCATTAATAGATCGATCATAATCATCTGCAAAATCGTCAGCATAACATGTAATCAGATATTGAATAATTGGCCTCAAATGGAACAAATTAAAGCCATTGATTAACTAATGAAAGATGTAGGCATATAAAATAAAGGGTCAATCTGAAAATGCCCAAAGTATCAATAGCACCCATTTTATTTAAGCTAAACAGCTTTTGCAGGAAACAACTATTATAACTCGGGGTTCTGGAAAGTCCAAGGAGAATCTAATATCTAAAAGGCTAAACTAAATATCCCAACCATTATCTACATGTGCATCCTCTCTCTGTCACTTATCAGCTCGCAATCTACTTAGCCCCTGTTTGACCCCATTCTCTAAGAACTCATTTTCAACCACACATTCTTCCAATAAAATAATTTTGCACGTAAACCTATAACTTTTTCCTACTTCTTAACCACCCAATCTCCAAAAAAATCACTATTGCAAAACTCATTTTTAAGAAAAATGGATCTCAAACGCACTCTCAGTCTTATTTGAAACTTTTAGGCTTTCTTTTTCCATGGGATGGGGCCCACAAACGAATTGACCCAATATACAGGAGGCTCAATCCGCAATCACTATCATTTCCAACAAGCTGGCTAAAATAGGTACCTTGAAAACTAGTTGAGCCCTACAGTTCCAGAATTAAAAAAAGATGTTAAATAAATAATTGCATGATAAAATCAAGCCATAAAGGTACCAAACCATCTCACTGAATCGCACAGACACAAACTCACTCTCCTGCTCCAAACCTAGAATATTAGCTAATGAAAGAAAAAGCACATAGTAATAAGTTACAGGGAAAGCTTTCAAATTTAGTGGAGATAGTACCACTTACGTATCGATACAATTATGTAAAGAGAGGACTACAATACTCTTACCAAAAGTATAAGTCACAGGTTTTCTATCACGGAGAGAGCGTCCAGCAGCAAAACCATCCATGTTTATCATGTTATCCAGCATAAGAGCTTGCCTGTTTTGTTTCTTCAACAGTTTCTCTTTCCTCTGTGCAAAGAGCACATCTTAGTGTGCATAACACCAAAGAGATAATAATTCTTCTAATGAAACGAAGGATGATCAGACTGGATTGGTGGGGGTTCAATTTGGTCCAATGATTATTATGTCATCCAAAAGATCAAAATAAGAAAAAAATATTAAAGATTATTGGAATATAAGAGAGCACCTTATGGACCTTCTCAATTTCAGGAAGCATGTCAATTTTCAATTTCTTCCCAACTGAAATCTCTGTTCTATTTTTGCTTGAAAAGAGCTTGTCCTGCAAAATACGGGTAAAATTCAGGACAGACAAGAAACATTGAAAGAAAATGCAAACTCCTAGTCCAAGCTTGGCAGTGAGCATGTAAAACATCCGAAGACCATCAACCATAAGGAATGAGTCTCAAAGGGCCGAGATACACCTCAATAAAAAGGCACATTTCATGCACATTCAATATTTAAGGTATACCTCATAAAAGAAACATTCAGAAGGCCTAATGCAATATTTCATTGTTAACCATGCATATTTTTCATAATAATTATGAGAAGCAGATTATTTGTTATAAATAAAGATAACTAGTACTGGAGGCACTTCTGAACGTCAAAGATTTTCTACAAGAAAATAAGTAGACAATGGAGGCTTAAATTATTTCACAGGCAACGGATTGTTAAGAATGGTGAATTTTTTTTATTTTTTTTGCTCCAGGCTACTTAACTAGGATTTGGATCCTATCATGTTCTCCTCTGATTGTCAAATTTATTCCCCTCTGCTTTTATCTCGAAGTCACCTTCCTGATTAGATATGCTAAAGTTCATCCTTCTTTCTTGAGATACTTTTTAAAGTCTATTGATTGTGGTCTTTTTTCTGCAGCTTCTATTCGCCTCTAATTGTGCTTGCTCCATTTCCGATTTTCACATCTGTCAATTTTCTCGATGGTCTAAGTTCTACACTTATTGATCCCAAAATCCAAACACTTACAAGACGAACACGTTTGTAATACAAAATACAAACTCATATACGTACTAAACGACATGGATTTAGTTCTTACGTGCTATTTTCACGTTTGAACTTCTCTCCTAGTAGTTTTTATACCCTTTTTACGCGTAGGAAGAAAAAGGGGCTATATCACCCGACGGAAGGCTGCACCCAACGAGAAGGATCTAAGTTATGATGAACGGGAGACTGAAGATGCTTTAGTCAAGCCTTGGCTCATAAATTCCATGACTGACAACCTCATAGAAGTTTGTGATACAGTAAAAAAGAGCTATCTTGATGTAATTTGAAAAATTAGGGTTTGATGTGGGTTCTAGGCTCTGTAGCACGAACACTTCAACTAGGAGCGTGTCCGACATGTCTCAAATATCGACACTCGATCACTCTACAATAGTCATTTTTCTTTCTTTATCGAAAATATTATATATTTTTATCTTAAAGTTATTATTAAATAATAAGTAGGTACTCATATTTAAAAGATTTCAACAAGAAAATTTAATAACAAATATAAAATTAAATTTATACTATATAAATGAAGAATTTAAAAAAATTTAATCAACGTTTCGTGACAGTAATTTTTGAAAAATTGTGTTTCGATGTATCCGACGCGTGTCCGTGTCAGTGCATCATAGGTTCTAGGGTTTGCAATTTCAAAACCGTAATTTTCAGATCTTTGATTTCGAGACCCAACTTTTCAAGTGGTTAGATGTTTGCCAGAGCAAAATAGATGGTAGAGGTTCTGCCGAAGCAAGATAGAGGAGGTAGAGTCGCTGGAGCGAAATAAAGGTTGAGGATCGACTTGGTCAACGTTTTAGTGATACAGGAACAACCAAAGCTTTGATACCTATTTGAAATTCAGGTTGAATGATTTTATTCATAAACAATAAGCTCTATATATAATAAAGGTTGTGCTATGAGTACATATCACAATACATAAGGGTGTCCATAATGGACACATGGAGGCCCCCTATTGGGGAGGTGTATGGAAAATGCTATGTACACATAGCATTTTCCATATAATAATACAATCCAACGGATGAAAGGAAAGAAAAAAAAATTCCTAATAATAGAAGGAAAATGGAAAAGGAAACATTAATAATCCTCCTGTATTATTTCCTAATTAAACTAGAATATATAAGTAAAATAAGTTACAATAGATTTCCTATTCATAATTGGATTTCTATTCCAACTTTATGCAGGCACCAAAACAATCAATAGATTTCCTATTCATAATTGGATTTCTATTCCAACTTTATGCAGGCACCAAAACAATCATTTCATGAGGGTTTTCGGCAATGCAATTCAAACAAATAAACCACCAATAAATTATGTCGATTGTTCAAATATAGACAATCTAAAATGTGCTATATGCTTCCATTGATATTGCACATTCGTATTGATGATTACCTGGTTAGGTTTCACTGAACTTGCTCAGAGCCTTTTTATCTGCTTATATTGAGAAGCATCTCGATAATAATAATAATGGACATCAATGAAGTGAAAAGCATCTCGATAATAATAATAATATCTGCTTCCCATAATTCTCTGCTTACTCGATGGAAAGGCAACTCTTTGAGCAGTAGGAAATGTTGAAAGCTAATACATCAAGGTACCTACCTCTAGAGGGAATTTGATGGAGAATCCATTTGGGGAGGTCAATTCATAGTTATTATTATTTCCTTTTTTAACTTTGGGGGCTTTACGGGGAGGGAGATTCTCGAATGCATCTCTAGAAGATTCACAAGATAGTTAACTATTGTCTAATTTCTCTGTACTTTTTTTTACACGGGCTTCTTGCCCCATTCGTAAACTTTTATTGATTTAAATGAAATTAAAAATAAAACAAGCATTTGGCATTCTCTTAAGTAGCACTAAATGGTGACATGAAAAACCAGACACAACAATAACTTACTGAAATAGTTTGGAATTCATCCAAATTAGTAGCAACTGCTTCCCACTGGTAAGATGAATGAGGAATAGGAGGTACATTCTTTCCTTTTCCTTTCTTTATCTCAACCTTTCTAATTTCACGATACAGTCGATGACCTATGATAGGATCATCTTCATACCTACAAATAACAAATATTTTACTGAGCACTCTCTCATCAGAATATTCAATGGAATATGTGTATGGATGAAAGGGAAAATATAATTCACTGCTCATGTGAACCAAGACAAATTTTAGGGTCATAGAATACTGGAAATGAAAACGATAACACCTGAGCATTTTGCTACTGGAAGAAATTACCAATATGAGATTCCATGAGAATCACCCCCGATGCGTTCCTTGCGAAATGCTGAAAGGTGGATGCCATGTTTTATTGAGTTGTCTATATAGTTCCGAATATCTTCTTGCTGCAGTATGAGACCATTATATCAATTAAGCATCACATAGAAGAAGGTGCACTAAAAAGAAACTACCAAGATGCAGCCAAATTGGCATGTTTTTAGAATACAATCTTTTAAGTAAAACTTCAAAAGTAATTTCGTATATTGATGCATTTGAGTTTCGTATTCAAATAAAAACCCATTACCAGGCTGTACCAGGAAGAGTTCAGTATTCAGCAATATATGTGCCCGTTTGGTAGAGATTAAAATCAAATTAAAATTGAAAAACTAGCCGTTATTGTTGACTTTTATTAGACGAGTGAGGCCCAATAACGGCTATATTTTCAATTTTAATTGGATTTTAATCGGTACCAAACGGGCTCTATGACAAAATTATGCTCTCTTGGGTCTCCTTAAAACAACAGGAAAACATCTAAACTTCATTCCTAATAAATTTGAGATAAGAAACACGAATCCTTTCTAAGACCTTCTCTAGCAATAGTAATATAAAGTTTGACCCAGGATTATTTTAATACAAAAAGTCACTTGTTTCAAGATTTCTACTAGCAAAAATAAAAGCTAAAAAAAGTATTCATTTTATAGAAAGGGTAGTGTTACCTTATATGAAAGTTGCCAGTTTTAATAATTTAAATTGACATGTTCGCATCCTACTATTTCAAAAAAATCATGCATTGGTGTGTTCATGTATCTACGTCTACACTTCATAGATTGTAATGTTGTCAATAGTGTTCCACAGCATCACGAATACTAAATAGTTGGACCTTAAATTACTGTATTAAGAATGCAACAAACTACTCACTTCATCTATGAATCAACATTTTGAAGAAACTTCCGTTGAATAAATAATAAGATAAAAAGTAATAAGCAAATATGATTCAAACAAGTAGATACCGCAACACGAATATCGCATAATGCTTTCAGAATCACCACGCGAACCCCAGGATAAAGTGCATTGTATGCCTCAATTTCGGCCCTATAATATCAGTCAAAATCAGACACAAGGACAAACTCACTCCAAAAACCCAAGAATAAACAGAAATATTTAGAATTTTCTCAAGATGCACATCTACTCACCCATGTGATGCAACAATAGGTAGATCCCCCTCTGCAACCTGCAATGAAACCCCAAACCAAGGAAATCCAACTGGTATCATTAGAAAGCGGGTTTTATTTAAGTCGTTCATCAAAATTCTGTTCAGGATCTAGTACTTAAATTACCCAATGCCACCAATCTTTCAGTTTTCTGCACAAAATGGTAATCCAAGTACCATGTCCAAGCGCCATTCTAGTGACAGGAGGAATAGCCTATGGAAAAGCAACCAATGAGGATAAGAAAAGCTGTTATAATGGAAGACGATACATAACGAGAAAATACTTCACGAACTTCTCAGTATAATAGAGATAAACAAAGACACGGACATAATGAAAATCAAGAACAGTAGATGTAAAACAAATAAAACAAATCTGCAATGCGGACTGGAGAACTTTCTTATGAGAGGAAATCAATTTAGCATCTTCGCCAATCATAAAGAGCTTAATAAGAGGAAAAAATTATGAAATAATCATGATATTGAAGTAAGGGACAATTACCTTGAATGTAATGACCCCAAAGGAAAACAAGTGGATGAAGTTGCATTGACAATCGACAACTAGAATACCCAATAGTTGACAGAGAATTGCGTAGCCCATAGCAGATCTCAGCCAAATATTAGGGAAAAGAGCCAAGTATACATTGCGTTTCTAATAGGATCTTAGGCTTCCTAGTTATCTGCATGTGACTCGTTGAGTTGATAAAGCTCTAAACTCACTGGTCTGGTTCTTATTATTTAAGGAAAAAGAGAATTTCAAGAACAATTGTTAAATGATAAGAAAATCACCTAATCCATCACCCTCGATTCAGGGAAGTATTAATTCGCCTTCCATATAGATCTTTTTATCCCCATTTGGCAATATATTTTGTAATGTTATGAAAACAGAACTTGACTAGCCGGTTCAACAGGGACCCGGACCCAAATCTGGTCAGGTTATTTGTTATAACTGGAAATAGAAAAACCGATAAGGGAACTACCGAATCGGCTGATTTTTTCAGTGAACCCTGGAAAACCGGTCATGGTTTTACTGGTTTACCAGGTTCTTTTCTTAGAAAAATTCAACTATAAAAAGGGGCACCTGAACTACATAAGCAGGCCTGAATAGATATTTAACCCAACCCGCTGCTCTTTTTAATAGATGCTCCTCCTCCAATGCCACTATCAGTATTCCAATGCGGGATAATCAAAGTATCCAACTGCCCAGCAAAAGCCAATTTTAAATGTTTCCAGTTTACCTCATTCTTTCCATTTATTTGATCGTAGGCCCAAGCAAAGTCATTAATGCTTGCCTCATTCTTTTCATTTATTTATTTAATTTTTAACTTCAACTTATTGAGTACAACAAGTTGCACTTCATTATTAGCATAAAATCAGCTAGACACCCTTTTTGTATACCCCAAACAATATCAATTTGTACAAAGCAAATTATTTGAACATATTGATTTTAAAGTGTTGAAACAAATATAGAATAATGAATCCAATTTACAAACATGAATTTATATTTACTTTGAATTTCTAATACGAAAAACTAAAATTCTATTGTTTTATAATTTTATAGTTTTTGTGTATGTATATATTTACAGTTGTGCTACATATACATCACTGTTTACAAATTTGATTACCAACGGATGATGTAGTGAGATAAGATTGAGTCAAAATCTCACCAACCAAAAAATAAAAGAAAATTCTCTCACTTTCGTTTTGCCACCTCATCAATTGTAAAAGAATCTATAAATTGTGATGTACAAAAATAATTTTCTATATATTTATGAGTTAATTTCATCTATTGTCACTGAAATTTTATGAACTATGAAATTTCAAATTAGTCATTAAACTAATTTTCTTACTTAATTAGTCATTGAAGAGGTCACTCGGTTAGAAAAACTACGTAAAAGTCAACGTATCACCATTAAGTACTAGAATAGACCAAACAGTGTTATTTCCCTCACCACACAAGACATAATCGTGGTTCCATTTAAAGTTGTTTATGTCAAAAACACGATTTTAAAAATGGAATCTGAACCAATTACTAAAATTGCCCAACGTTGGTCTCTCTCTCTCTCACACACACACTACATTTGCTCCTCTTTTCAATTTCTCCAATTTCTCCCGTGTCTACTTCTCTTGCCATTCTTTTTCCGTATATCCTCCAATATTGTTATTGTCATTATAATTTTGAATATCAACACCACCAAAGCACTCCAAGAATTTGAATCTCTTTTGGTATTCGATTTCCTACTCCAACTTGCAAACGAACAATCCTCCATTAGTTTTGTTTATGGTTAAAAAATACTAACACAAAATACTGTGGCTGGACTTCGTCCAGTATATTTAAGAAAACAGTCATGTCTAGTCTTTAAAAATAGTTCCTCCCATGAGGTGCTTCAGTATTTTTGGTCCAGAAATGATTCAGTTAGAACTGTGACAATCTTTTGATCTTTGCGGCTCCAATATAACAAATACCCAAATTGAGAAATAACTTATTTCCATCGTGCCGTGATTTTTGCACAAGTGACACAAAGTTATTGCCCAACATTACAGTTGCCTGTTCATTGAAAAGACAACTTCCTTGCCCCATTCCATCATATATATCTTACCAAAATATAATACCCGTTCACAGCAAATATTTTTACACAAATTCTCTAGGCCATAAGGGTACTTTTAGAGGATACAACTATATAGGTGAACACTATATTTGCACAAGAAAATAATAACCTTAAGAACTCTCCTTCAGGGACAAACTTTTTTTGCGCATAGATTACAACTCGATTCTCTGTTCAACTGAAATCAAAAGTAATTCTGCTAAATCCACTATATCCGCCAAAGAGAATAAATAAATTCCAAATGTCAACTCAGCTATTACTGCAAGTCTGCAAAGAACGGACTAGAGTATCCACTACCCAAGGAAACCTACCCACAAGAACTTAGAACTTGTGATTAAATCCTCCCGCATCACCAAAAAGAAAGAAAAGAATCAAACAATACAATCTTAAAAGCAATAATACAAAGTATTTATGTACATGACCATCATCAAAATGTTTACGGCAATTTTATTATATCCAAATAATAAGGGGAAAAATAATAATATTCACGAGGTTTAATTCCAATTAATCGGGAAAATCTCACAGAATAATATCTGGCAGCGGGTGCCATTTCAAGCAAACAATATCACACACCTGCTCAATAAATATAGAATACTCTCAAAGAAATCATAGACCAAATTCGTGAACATATAATACATAACTGAAACTTGGGGGTGGGGGGACAGATGGTAGCTCCATGAGGAATAATATTGCAGATCATTATACCAAGTTGAAAAAAGGTTGAACCAGAGAAAAGGAAACTCAGATGTTATAAGCGACTTCAAAATAACTATTACCATAGAAGATAAAATCAGTGTCAAGTATCCTTAATATTATAGAGTTCAATTATGGCACACGAGAAAATTCATGTAAGTTCCTGAGTATTTTTTAAGAGATTAAGCATTTGACATACTTCCAATCTCACATGAAATTCTTTACACGGTTGGCTTTGACTCTATTCCACCCAAGCTCAAATCATCTTGCTTCTGATCCATCCATAACATGTTCAAAAGCACGTTCCTTAGTCAAGCTTTTCGTGTATTAGTGCATCTTTTTAATATCAATACAGTGGTGAAGTGTTCTTCAAAAGCTCTTGGTAAAATCCAATTATTATCCAACATTGCCAGCTAATCAGCCAAAAAAAACCCCATATTGAGTTGGTTAGCGATTTGTTTTGTCTTCTACTATCATAGACATGCTCAAAAAAACCTGAGCAGTTTTTCTTTCTACTAAAAACATATTCAAAAGAAAGATAGCCTGTGAAGCAGCCATTGCTTATCCACTAGCAGAAATTAAAGGGCATGCACATGCTACTTCTTACAAGGAAAGACAGAAAAAAGAGTTCCATTAGGTTCTCCTCCTCTTCTGATCATGATGGGATAGGTACAGTAGGCACACTTAAAACAGAAATCAGCATTGTCACACGATGAACTAATCCTGATTCTGGAAACTGCTTCAAACCAGAAAGTGCTAGCAGATATGTAAAAGAAAATTGACCTAAATATTAATGGCAGTACATGTGTTCTTCAAATAAAAAATAACAAATTCTGAATACTATTTTTAAGAAACTGAAAATAAAAATCCCAAATACGAATCATGTCCATCCCAACTATCAATGCATTATAATATTCCTCAGGAAATATTGATGCTCAATTCACCATGCTTCGGCATGAATCTCAGGCAGAATAGTCAATAAAATCTGATCTTACTAATCCAGAATTCTTCAGCAGTAAAATATACATAGAATGAATCCCCATAAGACAGCTTGCAGTTCAGATAAACATAATATACTAGAAGTCCAAAGTAAGAGGCAGATATTATACCGCCTTTATTTATACAAGAGGATGCAGAGTTACAAAGTAAAAGAAAAAACACCTAAATTTCTGAAAACAACCATAGAAAAACCAAAAATTTCACCAAACATCATGTAGACTCAATCAAAACAAGTCAGAAAGTAACATGCAAAAGCTCAGAAAAATTAAAACTACAATTTTTTGATAATATTCAATCATAAACAGCACTAACCTTCAACAATGGCATATGTATATCCCCCAAAGTATTATTTGGTGTAATCAAAGCTGTCTCGAACTCCTCCGCAGAAAAATCCACTTTTATATTCAATAAAGGCCTAAACACCTACACACCACAACACAAGAAGAACACAAAGTAGCCATGAAACACCAATTTAACACAAAGTTTAAATCGTTATGTATCTCTAATCTATTCTCAAGCTTAAAGCATACATTCAAGAAATTAAGTATTGATGCCAACTGCCACATTGACCGGATGTTCCACCGTGGCAACTGCGAGGGCTCCGGCTCCCCTACCAAAGGGGTCACTATCTTACTTGAAGGCTGCCTCGACGAAGAAGGGGACCCGTCCTCCTCCTCCTCCTCTTCCTCCACCCCATCTTCCTCCTTCAGCAGCCGGGCTGTCAACCTCTCCTTCCTTTTAACCTTTCTCCGCTTTCTCTCATCCTCAGCCATAGCAGCCTCCACCTCCGCAGCAGCCTGCAACCTTGCCGCCGCCCGCTGTGTGCATGCCCTTGACGGTCTTTCCCTCCTACCCACTACATTATCACTCCCATTGTTATCGCTAGTACAATTCTTGACATCATTTTCCTTAAAATTCTCATTATTTTCGACATGGGCTCCGTTATTTTGAGGGTTTTTAGAAGCGTGGATCGGGGAAGAGGGCTGGGACATGGTGGAAGGATCGGTCGCAGCCGGGTCTATGGAGGAGTGACGGGTAAAATCATGGGATTGCATTGCAACAAATAGATTCTGTCAAGATCTTACGTTGAAAAACCAAAGGGACAGAAGAAAGTAGGGGTTTTTGGAGAATAGGAAAAATTGAAGAGTAAAGTAGATTTTTATTTTTATTTTTACACAAGCTTTTTTTTATATAAAAGTAATTCTAATTTTCGATCTAATGGGAATAAAAGCAGAAATTTTAATAAACTTTGATAAAAATTATGGGAATCGCTATATATAATATATTGTTCTAAATTTATCAACTAATATTTATTTTCATTAAATTCTTTTGACCACTTTTATATTCTTTTAGAATTTGTATTTAACTATAATTTTAATAATCATAAAATATCATCTTCAACTAAAATCACAAAATCATAAAATATCATCATCAACTGAAATCAAAACAACAATGGAAGGATTACCGTGAAAGGAAATACATGAAGATATAGCAATATATGAAGAAAATTTTGAAAAAGTAAAGATTACATTTTATTATGAATTTGATGAATTTAGTATTGCCAAAAAATACGTGAAAACAAATTTTAACAATTTTTATTTTTATTTATGAAAGAACAAAGAGATGGGAGTCTTGCCCCCCACCATTAATGACTTTTAGCTCTAACACAGATTGCCTTATCAATTACTTTACATTAAAGTTTGGATGAATATAGTGATTTTTTATAATTTTTGAAATATATTTAGAATAAGATGAATATATAAAATTTGTGTGGATCTATAGTGTTTAAATGACTGAATTTAATATGGACAATATTAGAATTTGATGTGGATGAAAATATAAAATATTAATATTTTAATAGGTATGGATATAGAGTTGGATGAATATATAACAATTGTGTATGTAAATAAGGGCACCCAAAATTAATAAAATATGTGGTTGAAAAATTGTACATTTCATGAAAGTATGTGGTTAAAATAATTTAAATTTTAGATTTTAATTCTTACAAATGAGGGCTAATGAAATATTACGAATAAGTTAAAGGGAAAATTGTAGCGAAAGTCTCAAACATTTCATTTTGTTGCATAATATACCTTAACCTTTTATTTTTGTGGCCGTAATCCCAAACGTTTTACTTTAATATCAACTGGAGTCCATTGGACGGATTCCATCCAGAATCCCGTTAGTCAACATTGAAATTAAAATTTTGACTCAAATTGACATATTAAGAGTGTGTTTGGTAGGGATTTTTGGGGGAAGAATTGATTTTTGAATAGTGATATGATGGGAAATGTGTGGTTGAAAAAGAAGAAAAAAGTATTGATGTGATGGAAAATATTATTTTATTGAAGAATGTGTGGTTGAAAATGAGAATTGATTTACTGTAGAAAATGAGAATTTGTACCAAACAGGCTCTAAATAAGAGGTAAAATGGTCAATTTGTATTTCTATAATAAAATAATTAAATCAAAAAATTCATCTTCTCCTAACCCCCACCCCTCTCTACCCCTACCATGAAACCCTATCTAAATCAACTCTATCTGATAACCATGAATTAGCACTATTCGATAGAGCATGTGTGTGTAGCCATTTAACTACACTAAGTGCATCATCCATGGCTCCCGAAAGGCAGTACTTCGGCTCCAGCGATGGTTGACCTAGTACCACTGCGAGGTAGTGTTGAAGAGAGCCAGAAGCAGTTGTTGTTACAGTTTGGCGACCAATCCAAAACCCAATGCCACTCCACTCCGATCAAGCCTATTTGCCAGCACCTTATTCTTGAGAACCTTTTGAACCCCAAAGCACTCCCTAAGAATGCAGTGAGGAATGCGGAGCATACAAAGCAGATTCACCAATTAGTTTTGAATATTTTTTTTCCAAAATTTCTATTTTTAGCGTTGCTGCTGGATGAAGAGTAAATAGATCTACTTCTCCAATTAGATTTTAAATTTTTTGAGGTTGATGCTAGACAATGAGTAAGAAAAGTAGAATTCTCTCATCAATGGTGGTGTTGATGGAGGATAGTTGGAGTTTTGGGGAAAATTTTGATTGAGGGTGGTATTGACAGAGATCACTAGGGGGTTTTCAACAAGCAAAGTAGAATTATTTGATTGAGGGTAGTGGTTGGGCGGTGTT
The DNA here is from genome assembly GCA_903798405.1 of Fraxinus platypoda. NCBI lineage: Eukaryota > Viridiplantae > Streptophyta > Magnoliopsida > Lamiales > Oleaceae > Fraxinus > Fraxinus platypoda. Next base: position 36,618 of record CAIGRT010225060.1, on the reverse strand, counting down.
GATGTGGCAACAATGGTTAGTGTTAGTTGTAAAAATTCACTGAGTTCTAGTTTTTTATTTTGGAATTGGAATTGGAAGTGGGGGTGGGGTGATTTGCAGAAGACGAAATTCATTTTTTTTTTATTTAATTATAAGAATATAAATTGCCTATTTGACCCCTCATGTAATCTTTCATTTTTATATAGAAAGCAAATCAAGAAATAGAAAATCTCCCCTACCCACCCACCTCTATCGCCTCCCCATCGCCCAACTCCTTTGTTGCATATCCAAGAATGGAATGTCTATCTTCAGCATTTGGTACATCACGAGTAATAATTCTTAAAATATATTGTCGAAGACGGGGAAAAGAGAGACGGATAATTTATGATCGTCGGCGTTATTTTTGAACTCTGAATGGGGGCATGTGAGGGGCAAACTTGAATGGTAAGAACTAGGTTAGAGGCCACAAGTTGGATCACCGGCGGACCCAAGGGGTCACATGACCCCCAACTTTTAAATTTTTTTTTTTTTATATACAATCATATTTGGTATTGATTGAAATCTAAATTTTAATCTAAATCAAAATTAACAATTAATTTTAATAACATATTTAATGAAACCCATAACTGTTTTAACTTTTATCAAAATTTACTAAAAATCTGATTTTAATCTCCACCAAACAGGGGCAAAATCACAATAAATTTGATTTTTTCTCTTTTCTCTTGCTCCTTCTTACTCTTTTCCTCACGCCTCTTAACCCTTCTAATTTTTTAAAATTTATCACATTTACTACAAATCATCACTTTCCAATCGAATTTTCAAATAATTAGAGTCTAAATTTGCATTTTCTCCTATCAAACCGTGTATATAAAATGTGTCTGAATTCATTATATCCAATTAGACTTATATTTAACGAATTGTGTTTATATGATTGATTATTAGTATTGACTATTAGTTATATGTTTTTCCTTTCGATTTTATTAATATTGAATATTAATTATATATTTTTCCTTTCGATTTCTTGAATTGACCGTTTGTATCAAATAAATTATAAGATTTTTAAACGTAAATATGCATTTGTTTGTGATGAACAAAACATTAATAAAATGTCTCTTTGAAATCAAATTGATGAAAATGATTAGCAAAATATTAATGAAGAAATATTTTTTAAATGTAAATCTGTATTATCTCAAATCAAGTATGATCATTCGAAATTCAAGAACAAAATATTCGATTTATACACGGTTTGATTGTGCCCCTAATTCAAAATGTTTGTGTATGTTCTTGAGTGGGACGGATTGATTTTTTCTTTCTTTCTTCCTTTGATCATTTCTTTTGTTTTGGGTAATCTCCAGTTGGAGACTTGGAGTCCCCAACCTTTGCCAATTGTGTTCAAGATCCCAACCTACTAAATAAGGCATGTTGGCTCCTAAACTTTCAAAATATACAAATGTGATTCTCATGTGTGAAAACCATTTATTTAATTATTAAAAAGTTGATCTTCAATTTATTGAGAACAAGACAAATTTATTACATTTAACCATGTAAACTTACAAGTATTTAATTACTTCGTTAAAAATAATATACTATTATAGCGTATAAAATAAATTGAAATATTGTATTTAAAATGACAAATACATGATTTTTTTTTTTCCTTTTTTTTGGTTGTCGGAGAAAATGATGCAGAAGTGCAAAATGTACACGAAACTTTACATATACCCCATCGGTAACTAACACCCATAAATATAGTATCAATGATGTTCAAACACCAGTCTACATGACATTAAATGACACTAAACAAAGTCAATTAAATAGGTCAAATATTCTAGTGCCATCTAAGACGGGCTGTGTTGCTAGATATCATTATTCAGTTCACAATTTTGTAATGCAAGGAATTTCGTGTAACCTATAAAACTACAGTGACTTTCTGTCTCGTGCCAATACATAGATCCCCTCGACTAGGGTCCAATCTGATGACATGAGGACCATAATGATGTGTTAATAATCAGGATGACAACGGCACGTTTGGCCAAGCTCATAATCTAGGCCATACATGCTAAACTGTGGTTACAAACTAAGAATATAAAGCAGCAAACTTGTCATAAGTTTGTATATACAACTGATGAATTTGCAACAAAAGATGCATAAACCAACATATTCTTCAAAAGGCCAAGCTATTTATATTTCTTTTCAATGGTCAAAATAGTCTCTTGGCACACATTAGTTTAAGAACTACGTAAGAGCAAAATCCGAGGAAATCCATTCTCCCAATAATTACACAGATGGGAAATATTTGTTGAGATTGAAGGGAAGGGAATAGAATTCCTCACTTCTCGTGTCAGTCTTGAAGGAATGGAATTTGTCCCACCAATGTTTGCCTCGGTCTTTCCTTATCTGGGAATCCTTCTTGTGCATCGTGTTGTCCAGAAAATACGCCACTATACCGGCCACAAAAGCTTCAGACGAGAAGGGGACATTGACTATGTCGTTGAACTGACCAAGATAAAAGAATCATGTTTTTTTAAGTTAACCCTAAAATATTGAAGAGATTCAGGAGGTGGTTAAATTTGTGCATACCCATCTACCCGATGTGTGGACAGGACCAAAGCCTCGAATAGCAGTGTATTCATTGAAGTACTGAGGCACAGACAAACCCATAAAAATGGAAAAACCCAATATGAATTTGGTCCGGAAACTATTGAGGTTGCAGAACTGAAGAAAACTTAAACCTGATGAACCTGCATATTCATGATCCACATTATTAGCTAATCACACGAATCAAAGGTTACCAAAATTTAGTAATGAGATATGGTTTTGATAGTATACACATACCAACATAGGCGAAGAAAAGGCAGTACAAAGCAGCCACGATAGGTGCTGGGATGGAGGCAAAGACTGCTCCAAATTTTCCTGCATGGTTATATTTGTTCAACTAAGACATGGGAAAGAATGCATCTTCAATGATCAAAAATCTGAAAAAATAAATTACCGAGAATGGAAAAGAAAATCATGAATCCAGCAGATATTTGCACAACTCTTCGACTACCAACACGAGTTAGTGCTAATAGGCCTGCATTCTCACTGTATGGAAGCCATGAAAAGCATCAGAAGAAAGTTATGACGGAATCGACTATAAGTAATAAAAAAGCAGAAAAAATAAGTATCTTACACAGAAACTGATGACCCATTCCCGGTTCCAAACAGCCCGGACAATAAGATGGCAACACCCTGAGAAGTCAATATAGGCCAAAAATAGATATTCTCAAAGTCGGCCCATATGTTGAAATTACTATCAAACGCTCTGATATTAACAGGAAATATCATGAGAAAAATCATTCAGTAATGGAGCTTTATGTTCCAAATGACCAAGCAAAACAAGGGATATTCTCAACGGGAATGATGAAGTGCAAATGTCATCATCTTTCCAGTTATCTTTCAAAAGCATAAAAAGTGTTCACATATCTTTACTAAACTTAATTATTTACCCATTTACCAGCAAAGGGATTAAATTTATCAGTGAAGATAAATCTGAAATTAAATAGAAAGAATAGGCTTAGGCAGTTCATCTTCCAAATCCACAACCAGAAATGACTTTGGAATGTTTATTTGACATCAAATGTTTACGGACTATTCACTTTGACATCTTAACTTGGAGTATTATTTTAATGTGGATGTTATTTAAATAATTTGGCAAGATTGTTAATCCCTGCAGGTTTCACAGGGTTTATAAGAATCAACATGTTAAAATATACCAGAGAGCCAAGGGAATGGGAGGAAGGTGTAGTATAGTTCTTAATTTTATTAGTCAACTGCACATTCACATACAATATCTTTTTCCGATTATAAAACTTAGATAAACGAGCATTTGGCCCCTACGAATTTGAGCCGTATAGTTGAAAGGTAATCATTAGTTTAGTATATCAATCATCATAAAAATCTCAGTTCTGTGCCTCTTGTGGTGTTCAACCATTTATCAATCAAGCATAGCGATCTTTTATTTCACTACAGATTGTTTCCTAGGAATCTACAATGTCGAAAGAAGATGATTTTGATGCATGAACAATGCAACCAATTCAGTTCAGGCAAATAATCTTAACCTTGCACAAATCACAACAATGATGCGTGCAATCCCATGTAGAACATGTTAAAAAGGGAAGTTAAAAGGGAAAGTTAGACAAAAATTAAATGACTTCATGTTACGAAACATTCTGGATTCATTGGACATTTCAGAAAATGCAGGTCAGATCGAGCATGGTGAAATTGGGTGAGTGTAGCCGACTTCAAGTTTATGGGGAACAAAGGGTAGTTCTTATTGTTGTTTCACTTATTCTCTTCAAATATGTTTAGGTGGGTGGAGGTGAAGTTGGACAGCAGTCTGTAAGATGCTCTATATACCTGCCAGCCTACACCACGGCTGAGAATAGATGGTGGCATCGGGGTTGCACTGGCATATCTTGAGACAGCGAAAAAGGCACCTGTAGACTGCATTTAACATTGGAAAACATCTGAAAAACTATATTGAATTAAAACATCAAAAGGTAGCACATTTTGGGTTTCAAACCAGAAATTCAAGCTAGCGAAGACAAATAAACCATGCTCCTTTTCCCTTAACCTAAAGAAGAGAAATGAAAATGACATCTCTTCCACCCAATTATCAAGCAACTATCCAATACTAAAGGAGTATTCAACTCGTCCAGGAATGATAGATAGTCTGTTCTCCACGGCACATCACAAATATTAGAAGTCAGACATTTCAATGGCATTAAACATGAGGAAAATGGGAGCAAGGAAGACATATTTGTGAAATTAGGTATATTATATGAAGGTGAAGAGAATTAGAGGGAGAGAGAAAGATGAACACATTAAAAGATGAAGCAAATAGAACTAATAAAGACGACAAGTCAAAAATGAGAAAATACAAGGAGAAGAGGTGGACCAGAGGAAAAAGATACTCAAAAAATGAACTGACCTTGGGTAACCCAAACGGAGTCACAATTGGCAGCCTAAAGGAGCCTTACTTCCTAGCTAGGCAGATTTAATTATACGTCTCAATATTATAAAATGAGGACAACACAGAGAAAATGAACTGACTAAAATCTACAATTCCATTCTGTGATCCATTACCAATGTTCACCGAAATAATAGAGAAAATGAAATTCTAATAATTCCGAGCAATGATAAGACGAAAACAAACCTCTACGAGAGATACAAACGCAGCCATCATCATGGCAAAGCCTTCACCAGCATCAAATGAAGGTGCTCCCCATTGGAAGGGGTATGGAACTCTTATCCTGCATAAGCAAACCGAGCAAAACCATTTAAACTCTGTTTGACCACACATCATCATGTCACGGTACCACTAATAAGATAATTGTTCTCTATGAATAAGCTAAACATCCAAAGTATAATGCCAAAAAGGTGCCCATCATTTTGATAGTACCAAACCATGTATCGCCATTACAATTTGTTTCCAATTCTATGTAAATCTATAAGAATCAAGGCACAAGTGGAAAACTCATTTAATCAACTTTTAAGGTCCATGGAACATGAATGGCTCAAAATAATTCCTTCCATATTTCAAGAAAAGGATGAAGGCTCTGTACAATCAAAGTCCCCGAAAAATCCAGTGAACAATTACTGCACTCATATACAAATAGAACTGGAACTCTCTTCATACATAATGACAAATGTTGTTAAGGGATAGAATCCCACATCGAATAAAGATATAAACATAAATCAATTTATAAAGGATTGGATTACTCCTCTTAATAAGGTTGACCTTTTAAGATGGAACCCCAATTCTTTACAATTTGCCATCCTCCGAACAACCATCATTGAAGTGACGTAGAGTGCATGATAGCCATTAAACAATCCACTCAGAAGGAGCCAAAAAAATTATGCATCACATGTTTACCCTATCAATCTCCTTTTAAAATAGATAGAATAATTGAGTGCATCGTGAAATTAACTTGATACAGTGTGCAAAGACCAAAAATGTTATCACCATCATTTAGAGTAAAAACTCAGCTTACCATGGAGCAGCACCAATAAGTCCAGCACGATCCGTTCTGCAGCTTGTTTGGGTCCTTGGTGACTTCCCATTGTAGGCCCCACCCACGGTAAGTAGATAGGCATAAATCCATACTATTGCCACAGAGAATATAACAGCAAAACGATCTAATATATTCTTTCCTGGGCGTATGACGTGGGCCAAATACTGCAATAACAGGAATATAAATATTATATCAAGCGGAAAACAGAGGAATTATACATGACAAATGCTGCAACCATGTGCAAAATGAATTCAATCCTAATACTTGTAAATACAAGATCATATTGGTGTAAACTACATTAAACTTGATCAACGAACATATTGAATGGAAGTGGGATACTAAAAGTAGGAAATGGATTATGATAGAAAAGTGTACCAAAGAATGCTACCTGAGAAATTAGAATCAGAATGATGAGCTGCGGCAATCCAATTTCAACACATTTGGCAACCTAGACAACCATCACAAGTTCTTTTAGTGAAAATCAATAGCCAATAGAATTAAAAGTGTGCAAAAATAAAAAGTGTGCAGAGGAAAGTCATCTGAGAGAGAGAGAGAGGGAAGAAGACTCTGTAAAGATCCATACGTACCCCAGGGAACCCAAACTCATAGAGCCCGAAACCAACAAGAGAAACCAAAGGAACAATTGAAAGTGGACTCAGAAACCTGCATTGTACAGACATAGTGACTTAGCTATAACTTAAAGTACTGCATAAGAATATGGTCTAGATATCATGTAACAGCATGAGACTATAAATGATATCCACAAGAAATTGTATCTATGAGAAATTAACAATGTCAATAAATATAAACAGACGTGCAGATTATAAATAGTATCTATTACAGCAAATTACTACACTGCAGTAACATGATCAAGAAGAGTGAAGAAGTATAGGACAGATAATTTTGCTCAGTAAACCAAATTTAGTACAAGCACAAAAGAGCAGAAGTTTAAGATTGATTACAACTCTAAAAAACATTACATTGTCTCCAATTAACAAGTTTGTAAAAGAAGGATTCACTCAAGTACTGACCAGTTAAATTACAGTGACAATACAAGGATTCAAATATTCTCAGTACGGATGAAACTAAGAGTCGAGAACATTAATTCTATAACAAAAAAAGACCTTGCAACGTTACGCCAAAGCCCACTAAAGCCTAGGACTATTTGAATAGTTGAGGCAACAATAAGAGCACCCTGAGTGGCCCGCATAATCTTCTTGAATCTCTGCGTGATCATCAAAGGTAAAACACATTAGAACCAAATTATATCACCACTAACTCTGGGCAGATCATAGACTGGTTTGCTCTTCCTTTGCAAAGCCATGCCTTGAGACCTGAGCCTCAATAGCCTTAGCACTAATGGATTTCTCACTGAAACATTGGGCTAGAGATCAAAAACACAAACCGATTCAGGGTTTGGATCACTCCATCGACCAGACAGGATAATTGAAATTGTGGGTGCAACAAAGGTGTAAGACCCTCCAATTACAGCAGGTAATCTGGTTCCAAACCATGACTGCAGCAGAGTGTTCAATCCAGCAACAAATAGAAGAGTCTGAATGACTTTAGCTTTCTCCTCCTGGAAGGAAAAAAAGAAAAGTATGTATTTGAGTAGGTCAGTGAATACCAACAAGACACAACAGAAGTGTATAGAATTGAACTGCATGTAAGCATTCTAATGCCTCACATTTCCTCCCCCCATTTGAGGGACCAGAACAGTCGGTATGATCACAGTTGTGCCGAGCATCACTAAATAATGTTGAAATCCAAGAAGAATGGCCTCAGCTGCAAACAAATGTCCATTTTGTCAAAACTTTTACAAACACAAGATGCAAAAATGACCTCATCTTTGCATGCATATCTTCAACAAATATCCAGTAACAACTAAAAAATTGCAACGGCATTATACCCAGATATTCTTGATGATCAAAGAAGAAGGCGTCACAATAGAGTGACATTATAGCTTAACTGAGAATAATAATATAGCAAGCCTTTAACAGTAACAAAGTTGCATCAAATCATGCTGTGTTATCTTATGTTAACTTGTAATAAAAGTACCAAATTGGGTATTTGGTAAAACCGTGAAAGTAAACTGTTATTCACACGTTAACAGGACATTCATAAAGTGATTTTTTGTAAAAAAAAAAAAAAAAGCATCTTTTATAAGTCACTATCATACCAAAGCATATGGCAGATTCCAAACAGAAAGCATACCACCCCATAATCCATTCTAAATACCATATATACAATCTAGTGAATAATTGAATTGCTTCTGTTATCCAATTTTTCTCCAAACCCCATAATGCATATAGCACGACCTAGAATGAAGTTCAGTTGTGCATCATTCAATAGCAAAACAGATTGAACAGTTGAAGATTGGCAAATTTTGCAAGAATCAGAACCCATAAGTTACTAATTGACCCAGACCATAGACAACAACATGGCTATGCTAAAACAAGCCATTCCTTCCAAGAACACCCAAAAAATGTAAAATAAATGGCAGAAAGAGTAATAGCGTATACACGGAGCTTATAATGAAAAGCAGAAAATTACTATTCTGCCTGCACCCAAAAATACTTTTTAAATGAAAACGATAATTATAATTGACCCACAGAATCCACAACCACTTTATACTAAAGACTGAAAGAATTACAGAAAAATATATTACGAAAATGTTAAGAAACTAACGCCATGGAGGAGGACTGGTAATGCAGTAGGAAACATTGGGAAGCTGATCCTTTGGTGGGTGTGGCGCTGGTTCATCTGCCTTTGGTGCTGCTCCGCCTGCCATTTCTTAAGTTTTCTTTTTTATCTAGAAAAATAATGAAATAACAGTTTCCAAGAATGTTCACTAGAGTTTCTGAAGTGCAAGCAAAAGCATCAAATCTGCAACAACCCAGATCGAAATCTTTAGAGAACGATGAAAAGGCTACAGAAAATAGAGAAAACTACAAGTTTCTAGCAACCAAAAAGCTAAGATGCATAAGCAAAAAGCTTAAAATAACTCATAAGCTAAAACCCACATAACAACAAAAAAACACAGCACATGTACGTAGGTACAACGCGGCACCGCACCACCCACCTGTTATGTTTAACAGTAAAGGGTAAGAACACAAAACAAGGTGCTGTGTGTTGGGGTTGAGGTGGGTATAGGAGTGGGGGTGGGGTAACCCATGAAAATGAAAAACCGTAACATCAAGAAAGTGTAAATTGAAAGAAAGTGATTGCAGAGAACAGACCGCAGAAAAGCTAAAAGAAAATATACATACCTGGTCGTGGCATAAAACGTTTTTCAAGATGCAGAATCAATAACAGGGTGATGTGAACTAAACCCAAAATAATAAAAAGGCCCCACCTCAAGCAACAAAGTGGATGTGAAAAGGAGATAAATAAAAAACTTAACAGAGACAGACACAGGATATGAAAATGAAGTCTGAAGAGCAGTTTGAGCAAAATGTGAAGATGAAAATGGCCCAATTTAGTACTGTCAAAATTTCAGGTTTCTGCGTGCAAAGAAAAATGTGTGAAAGAATCTCACAGAGAATAATTTAATGTTTTGTTTAACGTTTTCTTAGGTCTGTTTCCTCTGCAATTACTCCCCAGTATGAATTTTTGATGAGTATAAAAGCTTTCTTGGAGTAAACGAGGCATTTATTTAGTTGAATTAGATCATAGCTCTAAACTTTGTCAATGAAATTGAATAAAATTACGGAAATCGTCGAAAATTGAGTGTAAATTTAGATTACACTCATATTTAGATCATATTTTATAAATTTATTTTCAATTTCTCGTCCTTCTGTTAAAATAATTTTGCAAGTGCACTCATAATTTTACTCTACTTTTTAACTGTAAATTCTTCCAAAAAGAAATAGTTTTCACATTCTCAAGAAATATACAATTAAACGGGCATTCAATTGAGTAACGGAAGAGAATGTTTCAACAATTTCAATATAAAACAATGAGTTATAGGTTAGGTTGACTTTTTGAAACCAAATTGTACTTACAACCCATACTATCTTATTTTCATGTATAGTTGCAATTTATTTATCTTTTCTAGGACAAGTAAAATATTCTGACTTTGCAACTGTTTGATATATATAAAAAAATAATTTTTTAATAAAGTTGAGAAAATTTCATATGATTTAAAATGATTTAAAAAAGATAAATTTAAAAAAAAAATAGAGTTAAAAATTAGGGACTTCATTTGTTTTCTTAACACGTCGTGTTTGACAATAATTATTTCTAAATTCTGTATTTTTCGTATGTATTTTCAATCACAATTTATATAACAAAATATTTTACACATAAATTTAAAATTTTTCCTATATTTTAACGACACATTCTCCAAAATATCATTATTCAAAACTCAATTTTCTCAAAATAATGACAATCAAATAGGGGCTCAAGAGATTCATAGGAAACTCATTCTAAGTGATGAAAGTTAACGTAGCCATTGTTTGACAATCATTATTTGAAAATTATTTTATTTTATGTACTTATTTTCAATCACATATTTTTATAATAAAATATTCTGCATTCAAAAATTTTTCCTACTTTCTAATCACACATTTTTTTAAAAATTATTATTCAAAACATTATTTTTTTTCAAATAATAGTTTTCAAACAGGAGCTTAATAGTTACTAAAAAGGTGATTTAGTAGTTATGGAACGACAAAATGTGTTACTTTGCTAATAAATAAGAGAAGTAATTAGTATCTATATTCTTTTGATAAAAGTTGATAAAATACGTTATTGAAAAGTTCATAATCATTGTTGATTTCATGTTTAGTTGAAAATGAATTTTATAAGATCGTGACAAAATAGGAGATTGTTTTCAAATTGTTTATACTTTTATAAAATGAGTAAAGCCACTCAAACAGGCTTTGTTGACAGGGATTGGAAACCAACGTGATGTGGCAGATTTTGATTCGCTTGTTTTATTTTAAAAATTTCCATCTTCCAATGAATTCCTTCCAACCGTGTCCGTCAAAAAAACCCTGTCAATATTCCCTGTTTTTCTAGCATGACTCTTATAAAATTGTCAATTTTGTGGGCCCCAAAACCTGTGCAATAAGAAATGCATTGAAATGAGAATCGGCGAAGATTGTACTGATGTTGAATGCAGAGAGCCCATCCCTAGGGCTACGTGGCGCACTACATTTATATTTTTTTAGTGCTACCTGTCAATTAGTAAGTTTCACGAATTAATTGTCCCAACAATCATTTAATTTGTCTTCAATTGCCCACTAAACTTTAAAATATTGAGTTTTGATCATTAAACTTCTCCAAACTTCGGATGTTACTTACAAGCATAACGTTTATTTCAAACCTCTAACGAAATTGATAATGTGGCTAACAGAATGTATAGGTGGCGTCTCATCATGTCGTTATCAAATTGTCACGTAAGAAAGTGTTTTTTTATTGCTCATTAAACTTTAGAAAACGTTTTCGATTGCTCACTAAATTTTAAAATGTTGAGTTTTGATCATTGAACTTATCCAAACTTCGAATGTTACTTACAGACATAACATCCATTTCAAATCTCTAACGAAATAGATAATGTGGCTAACGGAATGTATATGTGGCGTCTCGTCACGATGTAATCAAATTGTCACGTAAGAAATTGTATTTTATTGCTTACTAAATTTTAGAAAACGTTTTTGATTGTTCACTATATTTTGAAAGATATCTTCGATTGCTAACAAAACTTTGAGGTGGTCGAATTTTAGTCGCTAAACTTACAAAAATGACGTCGGCATGTTGTTTGCTGAAAAATGTGTACCACAAGCGCATGTATAACTTTCAACTTATCGAGTCCCAATTGTCGATCTCATGAGGAATAATTACCCAATTACGGAGATTTATGTATGAGATATTTTTTTCGTTATTTTTGTAGAATTTTAAACAATTTTATTTATTTATAAAATCCTATTGTGTGTTTCGTTATTAAAATTAAATTTAATTATTGTGTAATTGAGTAATAATTTCTCGTGGAATCAATAACCCGGATTCATTGTCCACTTTATTCCTTGTACACTACACGTGAGCTCACATTTTTTTAGTGAACAATATGCCGACTTCATTCTATAAGTTTAGTAACTAAAATTCGATCACCTCGAAATTTTGTGAACAAACGAAAACATTTTTCAAAGTATAGTAGACGTTTTCTTAAGTGACAATTTGGTAACGACATGACGAGACGCCATCTATGCATTTCATTAGTCATGTCACCAATTTCGTTAGAAGATTAAAACAAATGTTATACTAGTAAGTAACGTCCAACGTTTGGAAGATGAAAACGAGGTAAACTCAATGCTGCCTTCTCTGATCCAGCTGTTAATGTCGAAGAGGCAAGTATAGTTGTCAAAACTAGACATTTTAATCTTTAATGAGCCATCAAAGACACGGACAATTAACTCGAGTTTCAACTTCAGTGGCAACTCAACAATAATTGAAGGTGTCACGGTTACCAATTCTAACTGTGGTAATTGAATATTCATTGATTGATATTCAAATTGATTACATGAAATTATATTAAAATTTAATTGATTTTCTTCTCTGCTCTTTTTTTTTTTTTCCCCTCTTTCTCACTCTTCGAAACTATTTTTTTCTCTCTTTACATCAATTTGTAAAAAATTATGTATAAGTAGCATTACTCATGCTAATTGTAAAATTTAATTAGGACATAATATGTTACGAGTTTGTTTCATGTTAGTTGCCGAATTTCAAATTGTTTCAATATAGTCATCCAATTTTTGTTTTTGCTTCAATTTGATCACTATTACGTTTCCATAATCAAAATTAACAGTCCTCTCCACATGTCAAATGAAACTAATGTCGCTCTTCTTCAATAGCTTTTCCATTTTCCTTAATCAAGGATCTAGCACGTTGTACGAACTTTTAATCTTAATTACTGCGATGGATAGAGTGGTCAAAGTGGAAAAAAAAAAATGTAAGTTGAATTATTATCATGAAATAAATTAAAGTTCAACTACTAATATAAAACACTTGCACACTCTTGCAAAAGATAGAAAAGTAAGGTAATTGAGTCGTGCTTGATTAGTTATGCCTAACCGTTATTCAGTACGAGTCACAGTTATTGCATGGAACCTGCAATTTGTTTATTTTAAACCACAAGAAGTTGTGAATTCCGATGCTTATAAGCACAGCCAAACATGTCATGCTTCGACATAAGTAAGTTAAATTATAAATAATTTTTACACTACTTTTTGTTATTTAAAATCTTTTAGCGTGTTTGGTGTATCGGTCTGAATCATATAAGAAATTAATTAGAAAATACAATTAATGGTGAGTATCGTGTAAATATTATTATGGTGGATTAATTTGATTTCAGTCTTTACACTTTCTTAAGTTAATCAAATAATATAATGTGAAGAGAATATGAGTTTAGATTGAATAAAGATAGTAGTTTGAAATAATGAATACAATCATCTTAATTTAAAATATGTAATTAATCATGACATAAATTACATTAATTAAATCTCACAATTGTTCATTTCAATATAATCTAATCACATCAGTGATATGTGCCTAGATTGTTATAAAAGATATTAATTAATTACATTCACACACATTTTTTGTTTGTTTGTTGTATCATGTTTTAATTGTAATGAAAATTTTCAATTTTTGTTCATTGTCACACTAATGTTCTTATCTTTTTTCATATCATTCTCATCCAGGGACGGATGGAGGGGGGCAGGGCTACAGCCCCCCTCACTCCCCCAACTGATTTTTTTTTAGTTAGAAAAAAAAAATTTATGTAAAAAAAAATCATGTGTAATTTTATTTTTTTTTACGTATTAGCCCGGCCTGTAATCTGGTTCTGGATCCGTCCCTGTCCCCCAACTGATTTTTTTTTAGTTAGAAAAAAAAAATTTATGTAAAAAAAAAAAAATCATGTGTAATTTTACTTTTTTTTTTTACGTATTAGCCCGGCCTGTAATCCGATCATGAATCTGTTCCTGTTCTCATCTCACTATTACATTAATTAGCACACCTCAACCCCGACAATGATTTTCGCTTAAAAATTTATTAGGAGCGAATACAAACATGAATACAAAAGTTCAAAAAACTATTTCGAACTTATTTGAAAGCAAAATAACAAAACATTTGAATAGAAACCGCCAGCAAGGGTAAAATGTGCTAATCAATTAATGATTGAAGATAGAATACATGAAAAATAATTGAAAATATAAACGCGATCATGAGCAAAGGTTGAAGACCTTAACTACAATTAAAATGTAATGATGCAGTTCTCAGTTGTTTCATTTCCTCCGTTTTCTTAGGACACTGAATGTTGGAAATTGTATATCAAAATCTAAAGATAAGAAACTTTTCTTGAAATTCTTTATGCTAAATTGTAGAAATAAATTGGGATAAATGCTAGGTATCGAACTTTTTTAAGATGTCACATAAGCTTGATCGTGAGAATGTAACCACCTTTTTTCTAGTCTTTCATGAAAAATTGTTTTGCCAAGTATTTGAGACAATACTTTCGCAACACATTTTCGATTGATACTTGAATAGTGTATCATCCTCGTTAGAAGAATTGAGAATGCAACACTATAAAGAAGTATTGCATACAGTGAAAAGGTCTTTTCAACAAAATGTTAGATTGATTAGGAATAATACACAGTGTCCTTCGTGTAAGCTTCGACTAACATATTCACTAGCGGAAAGGATTTGTGAATGTATAAATAAATAAAATAAAAATACAAGTCCACGGGCCAGCTTATATAACAGTGAGAAATTTCAGTAAAGGCCGTCAACTGAAAAAGTGATGGGAGTCGGGGAACACACGGGTGGCATGGGGTCACGTGAGCCCCAACTTTCGTGTTAAATTTTTCTTTCTATAATTTTCGAAGCCATTATGAAATATCAAACGAAATCGAAACATTATATTCTTAATATCATTTCAAAATGTTCACGGCCTAATTTTCTACGTTGTTAATTGCGCATGAAATAGTCGATCGTAGTAAATGTTACGGCTTATCAAAGTAAGTCGTTCTAAATTAGTATTTCGAGAATTTTGATAATATGCTAATTTTAAAAATTATTCGATAATCGTATGCAAGGCGAATCCACAAATCGCTTATGTCATCTCGATTCTCGAAACTCGTTTTGAGAACTACATCATAAGCACATCGAATTGTTCAAACAGATATCGAAAATAGTTAAAGATGCATCAAATGTACGTATTAAAAAGAAGCGTCTAACTCGTGTTTTCTTTAAAAAAAAATGTTATTTTTACTATACAAATTTCTAAATATAATTTATATCATTTTATTAAAAAAATTTACATGGGATACGACATAATTTTTTTTTCGGATTTTACATCCGAAAAAGTCATACCCCATGTAAATTTTCGAATGTGAAATTACATAGGGAATGATTTTTTTTTTGGGAAGTGCTACATGTACACAATTTTTTACACCCCACTCACATGGAGGGGGGCCCACACACAATAAAATATTTGTGGGCCCCCTTCCATGTGAGGGGGGTGTAAGGCTATGTGTACACCATGAGGTGTACACATAGCTTTATTCTTATTTAAGTGATAGATGACAAGTAACTATACGTTNGGGTGTAAAAGATTGTGTACACCACAAGGTGTACACATAGCATTTTCCTTTTTTTTTTTATGTAAATTTTCTAATGTAAAATCCCTCACAACTTTTTTTTTCCAAGTTTGATTGTGTCCCTTAACTCAAAACGTCTAAGATTAATACGAGAACAAATTACCCAAACTTCCCACGAGGCATGACATTTACAGAGATGGAAGGTTTTTTATTTGTTCGATTTGCCCTTTCATTTCAACTCTCTTTCCTCACTGTATATTAGAGTTAGGGAAGAAGCCATAGGAGAAAAGAATAAAAGCAACAAATATTAAGATTGCTAAACTTAGTCTTCTGAATTATTAGTATACCATAACTTTTTTGAACAAACGTATGTTGTAAGAGTTAAGGCATCCCAAAAACTTTGACAATAGACAGGTCTGCATGCTTCTCTGTTCTCACGTTGGTATCAAGTGTGTTCTACTCCGGAAAATGTTCATCAAAATTGATTATACCATATTATGCTTTCTTCTTCTACTAATCTGTTTGTATATCTTCTTCTGTTGTTTGGGCTTATTTAGGTTCATGCCTTCAATGGCCGTCCTGTGAAGAATTTGAAGAGCTTGGCCAGCATGGTAGAGAGCAGCATGATGAATATTCGGAATTCAATTTAGAATACCAGCAGCAGGTGGGGCGTTCTTATTTTGATGCATGAGCGTGTACTAATTCTTGCCGATTGCATATCGTAACTTAATTTTGTTTTTGTTTTTGACAGATCGTTATCCTTCAAACAAAGACTGCAAACTTTGTGCTTAAAAGTACGATTTATGTTATGTTTGCGACTCAAATTTTATGTGATTTGGAAGTTTGATTCATGAAGGAAACCTAGATAATGTTGTTTTAGAAGTCCGGTTTCATAAAGAATCAAATTTCATCATGGATTTGAAGCTTTATTGGCATAAGGACTTTGTGATGGATGAAAAAATGTTTTGAAAACATTAGGATGAAACCGGGATGCCGGGATGCGGCGTTGGAATGACAAAGAACGAACAGGGACTGGGCGCTGCGACGCCGGCCTCGGGCTCCAAGGTGCCACTTGGACAGAAAAAAAAGTCCTTGTTGATTTATGACTCTGTTTTTTGTGTTCTACTTTATCCATAACTTTAAGATTCGGCACCTATATATATTCCACGAGATGTAGGCTCTTTATGGACTTAAGATAACAATTAGATCATCGTTGTATATATTAGAAATTTAAGAGAATTGTTTAGATTTAGATTGAGAGAATCAAATCTTATAAAAACAATTTTAGTTTCTTGGTATAATAAATTCTCCTATTCTTTCACAAAAAAATTATTTTCTTTGTAATCCATTATTTTCAGATTACTCATATTATTCTTATCTTTAATTATTCGACAAAATTTATAACAAGTGGTATTAGAATTGAAGTTTTTTTGGCGAGTTCTTGGAATGTCCAAATTGGTCATTAAAGCGCGATTTGAAAAAAAGGTTGATTGTTTCAAGGATTTTTTGAGATTCCGCTTTTGAATTGCAACATTAGATTCTCTTTGTAGCAGATCAAGATGCGAGCAATTATTGTTCAACTAGATCTTGACGATGCTTTATTAGAGATAAATAGAATGTCCGCAACAATTACTGCGAAGGAGAAGTAACACAAGGATCGGAAAGCCCTATCACATATATATCTTTATCTTTCAAATCAAATTCTTCAGGATGTGGTAAATGAAAAAGCGTAGTTGGGTTGTACTTAAAATTGAATATCTTTGTATGACAAAGAGCTTGATAAGTAAGTTACAATTGAAGCAGCACTTGTATTCTCATCGCTTGACGGAAGATAGATCTTTGGAAGATCATCTATCGGTGTTCAAGGAAATCATAGTTTAATTTGGAGACCATGGAGGTCAAATATGACAAAGAGGATTTATGACTGATATTGTTATGTTCATTGTTGTCTTCATATGAGACTTTAAGAAATACAATTCTCTATAGTTGGGATACCCTTACTATTGACAAGGTATATGATGCACTTTATTCAAAGGAGAAGATGAAGCATTTGGTCATCGGATCTAAGGCCCAATATGAGGATCTTGTTATTCGTGAGAGGAAGACCCCTATCTTGCGAAGGAAGACAGTGATGGAATTCTTTTGACGATTACTAAAGGTGACTCCAAACTTGACGATTATTGAATTCTTGATTCGGCTTATACTTTTCATATGTGTTCAAATCACGACTGATTTTTTTTATATGAAATAGTTACAATGGGTTCCGTGATGATGGAAAATATTAAGCCTTGTAAAATAACTGGGATTGGTAATATCAAAATCAAGATGTTTGATGGGAATGTTAGAACATTTGGCCAGGTTCAACATGTTCTAGGTGTAAACAGAAATATAATCTCTTTTAATACTTTTGATTCAAAATGGTACTGGTATATCGATGGAGGTGGAGTTCTGAAGATAGCAAGGGTGCTCGGGTCGTGTTAAGGGGATGGAGAAAGTCCCAGTTATATGTGTTAGAAGGTTCGAAAGTCACTGTGGATGCAGCTGCAGCTTATGGTTCAATAAGCAATAATTCGGGTAGAATTGGTTGTGATTGGGTTATTCGTGGTGATTCGAACAATGACATTGAGCATTGAGGAATCTTCTAGTAGCTCATGTGAAGCTAGTTGTGATCTTGTGGTGATTCGAACATGTTTGATAACTCAAGTGGAGTCGGAAATGCTTGTGGTGATTCGAGCACTTTTAGTAACTCAGCTGGAGCTGGTAATGAAAGGGATAATTCAGCAAGTTTGGTGCGCAAGATAGTTCTGCCAGTAACCAGGGTTTGAATTGAGATCATAGTTGCTGAATATACCCGGAAGGGGCATGGTGTAAGAGTCGGAGAACGACTTGAAAAGTGAACATTTAATTTCTTGGTATGAAATTTGTGTCAATGTGAAGCTTGTTATGTTTGTGACTCAAATTTTATGTGATTTGAAAATTTGATTCATGGAGGAAGCCTAAATAATGTTGGTTTAGAAATCTGATTTGATAAGGGATCAAATTTTATCATGGATCGAGAGTTTCATTGGGATAAGGACTTTGAGATGGATGAAAAAGTGTTTTGGAAGCATTAGGACGAAGTCGGGAGATGGGGGAGCAAAGAATGAACAGGGGCTGAGCGTCGCTACGCCAAGCAAGAAACAAGGCCAGCGTCGCGGTGCCGAGTGGCGTCAAGGCGCAGAGTGTGTGGCCCGCTGAGAAAAACGTCATGTTGATTGCTAACACAATTTTCTATGTTCTACTTATTCCACAACTCCAAGATTTGATCTTTTTATATACTCCACGAGGTGTAAACTCTTCATAGACTCAAGATAACAATTAGATCATTACTGTATAAATTAGAAATTTGAGAGAATTATTTAGATTTAGATTGAGAAAATCAAATCTTGTAAAGATAATTTTAGTTTCATGGTATAATAAATTATCTTATTCCACAAAAAAATTTGTTTTCTTTGCGATCCATTATTTTCATATTATTCATATTATTTTCGTCTTTAATTATTTGATCGGATTCGTAACAGTTTATGTGAGGTTCGTCCACGAAGGGTGATTCAGAGCCTAAGAACAGGCCGAAAGGTGGTGTCAAACTTGAGTTATATAAAGTAGTTTTTCTTCTTCTTATTTTCTTACGTGGGATTGACACTTTCCAAAATTTCCACTAATTTTTATTTCTAAGTTATTTCAATTTCAAGTGACAATTTTTTGCCATAATTTCTTATTCACCTGAAATAGATTTTGAGAAAATAAATATACTACGTTGATCTATTTGCGGAGTAAAACACACTTGATCAAAGAGATTCTTCGTCTAACTATCGGGATCCACACAAATAATTGGTCAAAAGGTGGTCAAACCAATTTAAAACCAATTTTCTCCAACGCATGCGCCTTCAAATTTAATTTCTAACAATACTCTTTTTGTGTTGCACTTGTTGAAATTGGGTTTTTGGACGTTACACTTGTTTTTTAGTGATGATACTCGAGGACCGAATATTGATGAAATTGGAAGAAAGATCACAGTGAAACTTGTATGATGTGACATTTGTTTATCTATGAATGCATTTTTATTAATTTTAGGTCCCTTTTTTTCATCTAACAACTTCATTTTGGTGTCCATTTCAATATAGTTAATGACCCGGGTAATTTGGCTGTTACGAATATTTTAAGATACAAGATTCCCATTAGGATTCTGTCTTCAAATTCTAATTTTAGGTATGTTCACGTTCATTTATGGAAATTGTGCCCATACTTAGATTTTGATAAAAATATGAACTTTTACTAAGAATGTTTATACCCTCCAAAGATGGAATTGCTCTCTGGTCACACTTCGGTTGAAAAACAAACCATTATGGCTGAACAATTGAAAATTGTTATACAAATTCAACAATTTTAATTTTTAAACATACTTTAATGAAAATAAACCATATGGAATGTATTGAGATGAACTTTTTTATTGACCAATTCTAATTAAACCTTTATTTCTATAATACTGTTCACACCTTCAGTACACGGCGATTGAGCTGAAGCCAACTGAAATATGAAAAAACAAGAACAAATGGACCCTTTCCACCTGCCGGCTTCGAGCAAGTTTAATCATATTTATCAGTGTCTTTTCTGTTAGTCTTTTGAGTTTTTTAAGAACACAATACTTTCTCATTATCTATCACTGAAAATTCAGCCAACTGGCATTAATTCGACAGAGTTTTCGAGCTTTTTAAGTAACCATTTAATTAGAATTCAGATCATAAACATGATGGATCGAGTTCGTTTGTGGGTAGTTTTTATGGCCTTTTTTGTTCTCTTGTCAGTGACAATTGCAGAAACAGTACAAGTGAGAGATGCATTAGTCCAGTTTATGGAGAAACTTGCTCCTGGAAATAATCCAGGCGAAGAAAACTGGGGTTGGAATATGAGTTCCGATCCTTGTATTGATGCCTGGAAAGGGATTTCTTGTGATAAAAGTATGCAATTTGTTAAGAAAATAGTACTTGATAAGCTAAATTTCACTGGTGTTCTTGATGCTGCCTCTGTCTGTTCAGCGAAGAACCTTGCAGTTCTGAGCCTGAAAAACAATAATGTTTCAGGGATTTTACCGGATGAGGTATCAAATTGCACGCGTTTGACACATTTGTATCTACATGGAAATAATTTATCTGGAAATCTCCCTGGATCACTGTCAAGCTTAAGTAATTTGAAGAGACTTGATGTATCAGACAATGGCTTCTACGGAGGGATACCGGATATTTCAAGAGTCTCGGGATTGCTGACCTTTCTTGCTCAAAACAATCAGTTTGATGGAGGTATACCAAAGTTTGAATTCTCGAATCTTGAAGAATTCAATGTCTCTAACAACAATCTCAGTGGGAGTATTCCTGATGTTGATGGTCATTTCAATGCAAGCAGCTTTTTAAGCAATCCGGAATTATGTGGAAAGCCACTGCCTAATAATTGCCCTCCTCCTCCGCCTCCGGCTGAAAAGAAAGGTTGGTCGAGCAAGATGTATCTTATGTATCTCGGATATGCTCTAATCGCCCTAATTCTTTTGAGTCTTGTTGCCCTCAAAGTGATATGGAGAAACAAGCATAAAGATAAGAAAGAGATTGTAAATAGGGGCTTGCAAACAGATGCCACGAAAGACAAGATTAGTAGCAGAACGTCTAGTGAGTCGAAAAGAGGAAACATATCCGAGTACTCGATAACATCTGTCGAAAGTGGAATGGGTTCGTCGTCACTTGTAGTTCTCTCGAGTCCTGTGGTGTATGGGCTGACATTCAAGGATTTGCTTCGATCTCCGGCTGAATTGATCGGGAGAGGACGACACGGAAGCCTATACAAGGTCACACTTGACAGTGGAGTGACTCTCGCTGTGAAAAGAATCCGGGATTGGGACATTTCGAGAGACGATTTCAAGAAGAGGGTGCATAGAATAGACCGAGTGAAGCATTCAAATGTGATGCCTGTTATTGCCTATTACTGTTCCAGCCAAGAACAGCTCGTTGTTTATGAATTCCAGCATAATGGCAGTCTCTTCAGGCTTCTTCATGGCAAGTTTTTCATTTTTATCGTATTAGTTAAAGAAATATTCATATTTGCATTCTATTATTTGGATATAGCATTGAGCGCACTTGAAATCTTAGCATAAATTTTGACACTGCTCCTTGGGGGCTTAAAAGACTAAGCAAATGTCGAGCTCAGTGGAGCCTAAATATACTGTGCACTTATCCCCATCGATCGCTGATATAAGAAAAGATCACATCTTAATATATTGATGGTAATTTCAGGATCACAAAATGGGCAGTTATTTGACTGGGGAAGCAGATTAAGTGTTGCAGCCAGAATTGCAAAGGCATTGGCTTTCATGCATGAGGAACTTCAAAGAGATGGAATTGCTCATGGGAACCTAAAATCCTCGAACATTTTGCTGAACAATGGAATGGAGCCCTGCATAAGTGAGTACGGTCTATCAGTGGTTAACAATCAAGATTCATCAGTTCTTGCTCCCGATGACAGCTTCCAAGATAACACATTACCCATTAACAATGCTTCCAACGTGTTTAAGGCCGATGTTTATGGGTTTGGTATCATACTCCTCGAGCTGCTGACTGGGAAGCTCGTCCAGAATAATGGATACGAATTAGGGCAGTGGGTGAATTCGGCTATACGAGAAGAGTGGACGGTCGAATTTTTTGACAAGACGTTGGTTTTGGAGGGTGCAAGTGAAGAGATGGTGAACCTTTTGCAAGTAGCTCTAAAGTGTATAAGTTCAGCACCAGAAGAAAGGCCAAGCATAAGGGAAGTTGCAGTAATCATAAACTCTATTAAGGAATATGAAGAGAAATCTTTCAGTTCTGAGGCCTGAGATGAATTCTGATCAGGCTATCATCAAATTTCTAAGATGCCAAAACTAATCTGGTTACATTTCATTGCATATTCTTTTCTTTGTAATTTATTTAGTTCTTTCAAAATGTAGTAATTTTATGTTCATTCCCCCTTTACACTTCTCGAAGACACAAATTAAGCAAATAAATATATTTCCGTGGCAACTTCAAGTCTTGCCGTAACTTATTTATCAAAATTAATTAATGTGTATCCTTTGTTGATACTTAATGAGGGTAGTTTGACTCTTAACGATTTAAATTTTAAGACGAAGTTGTTCAAAATGTTGTACGAAAAGATGTGCACGAACAAAATTTTATCCGCAGAAATTAGTCCCTTCAACCCATATAACCCAAGAGTCATAATTATTCGATATTTTGCACTAATACAAGTCTCTTAAATTAGTTTAATATATATTGTCTTCTTATTAGGACCTATTTGATTCACATTCTAAAAAAAAATTCAATTCTCATTTTCAATCACACAATTTTCAATAAAATAATATTACGCGCAAGTCCAAAACTTTTTTTTTTTTTTTTTTAACCACATTTTCCCATCACATTACTATTTAAAATGCATTATTTCCTTAAAATGTGCATCAAACGAGAGCTAAAAACTTCAGACGTACTAAACATGTCATTAGTTCGACACTAAAATAAATCACTTAAATTAGTTTAATATGCTTCGTTCTTATTAAATAACTCAGTCATACCAAATATGTCATTAAAAATGTAGAAATGGTTAAATAAATAAACCTAAACTATTGTTTACAAATTCCGCGATTAATGGAATCATTAAGGGCGGCATTTTGGACAAATTTCACAAACTCTTTCACTGGTGACAACAGTGATGCAAAGTTGAAAGGATCTCCTTTGTCCAATTCACCAATTATTGTTTAACCAAAAAGAAAAAAAGACAAAATCAAGCAGTTCTTTTCACACACTCCTTAATTATGTAAAAAAAAAAAAAAANGCAGTTCTTTTCACACACTCCTTAATTATGAAAAAAAAAAAAAAAAAAATTGACCGTCTTATACTCCTAAAAGCAATAGCAAGTGACAGCCAATCCCATAATCAAGTTACGACGAATCATTATAAATCTTATCTTCAACACATGTTTCATGTACAAATCAAATTTTTACGTGGGAAGACTTCACCATTTTCGTGTTGTTATCGAAAGACTTAACCATTGTAATACCTTCAACCACATCATATAGATATAAGATACTCTTGTCAAAATGGGCACAAAATCAACTTATCTTGATATTCATCTGCTATATGGTTTGTTCATTCTCCTTTCTACTTTTATTTGTTATGGGAAATTATTAACAATCCCACCTCAAAACAAGTTATCTTTGCTTAATATAATGGACCATTTATTTATTAACCAGAAATTTTTTCCTATTATTCTATCACTGCATCTGTACAAGCTCGGAATTTATTTGCAATTAAATTATCAAAGCAAACACTACTCAAAATTATTAAAAAAAAACCAAGGATGTAGATGTAGACTGATGAGAGATCAAGTTGAACCGTGGTAACAAAGGTTGTAACCAGATATGCACTGGCCATCAATGTGAACTCATCTTTACCCCAGTTAGATGTCCAGTCGTCCACCCTCGTAGCTGCTGAAGAAGATGCTGACATAAGCAAATAAGCCAGAATCTGTTCGACACAAAAGCACAAAAAAAATCCTTTCAGAAAAGCATAAAAAAACAAGCTAAGTCAGTGCTTGTGTAATGAGGCCTTTAGGTCAAGTCCAGAGTGCCGTTATGCACCCAACAAAGCAAGAAGCACTCACTCCTTGGTCCTCTCCCTTTCCAAACTGACCCAATGGGGATGAGTTGTGGGGGTGGGGGTGTCAATTGTTTAAGAAATATAGCTCCAGGACCTAGGAACATATGCATCAATTACTATCATACCTACAGAAATTTGAAGCTCCTAAAAAAATATAATGACCATATCCTCGTGAATTCATGAGCTTGACACTATGTGTCAAAGATTTCTTGTGCGGAGAAAATACAATCTGATGCTTGATCACATCGGCTAAAAGAACAAGAAAAGAAGAAACGAAAAAGAAAGAAAAACTACTTGCCTGATCCATTGAGAAATCAAAATGGTATCGTAGCTGGTGAGAGATTACATTTTTTCCCGTGACCAAATGATAGGCTAGATCACATGCTTGAAATCCAGAATATACAAAACCAATAACATTCATGGTTAAAGAATACCTGTGTAACAAAAGAATTACATCAACTGTTTAGAAGAATTGATCCAAAGAAAAAGAAAATAACAAGGACATTAACTAACTTTCATTACAAATCCTGGTCACATAATATTCTAGTATCACAGATCAGAAAAACAGCGACACATATTTGCATAGAACAATTAGATTTAGCATGTGTCTCTATAATTTTGAAACAAGGACATTGGAAATAATGAATAAATAATCCCCTACCATGTAACCTTAGCTTGTTTACTTGCTTTGCACCTAGATAACAACAAAAGCACACTTAAACTGCGCCAAGTTCTTTAGCATTCACTTAAATGCTAGTGACACGTTCCCCAAATTTTCTGTATGGGTCTCACAGGATCAGATATGCAAGATTTTTTGAGGAAAATTATTTCCAGTTAAGTGGCTACTAGAAAAGCATCTTGAAGATGTGTACTGTTGATGTTGATAGCTTTGAAAATGAGAAGCACATGTTGATTGCTTGGTAGATCTTTGCACGTGTGTATGTGTACATATTTCCTGTCAATGATTGTAAGGAAGAACTCAACAGACAGATGTACATTTACAAATATTAGGATTAAATTTCTTCAGCGTGCATATTGAATAAGTATCAGAGATTCTGTTCTAACTGTAAAGGGTTTGAGCATGTATGATTTATTCAAGATACTATACTTCGAATAATAGAAAAGGAAACGATAGAGTAAACATACTTTTGATACTAGCATTTACATACCAAAAATTTACATCATTAAACAGACTTATTATTTTACTTTTAAAAACATTTATATTCAAATAATCAATTAAATTATAGTCAAAAAAATAATCAATTAAAATTGCTGCAGGCTTGAATGTTGCCAACTAATAGTCACAAACAAAAGAAGCAGATTGTGTTTTGTGATCTTCCTTCCAGTCAATTGTTCCTTTAATTTTCTTTTATATATTCCAATCTAGCTTGAAGAGAAACTTCATCGGACATATTCATGGTCTTACACAATCCTTTTCAACCAAAAGGGAAGAAAATAATCACTATATTGCTCCTAGAGACAGATTAAACAAACCATAAGCAAATAAACAGATGTCAGACCAACAATAAAAGCATAAATGGAGCATGCCTAGAGAAGCAATAAACCTTGACACTGAAATTATTACACGTGAAAAGCTCAAAATCAATTTAGGATTCAATCAAAATAATTTCTTCTTTCATTGTTTTTCAAGTAATTGGCAATCATATTGAGGAAAATTTGCAATAAAGGATTTTCCGAGTAACTAAAAATTCAATTGGTCATTATTTGATAATGCATTTATACTATCAACTTTCCAATCTCTATCCCAAGAATCATGAAATAAAGAACATCTGATGCTAACCAAGAGAAGTTTTCAATATGATCATGTGTGCACTCACGGACACAACTGTCAATAGCTAGGACAATGATAATTATGAAAATTGGACTATGGACACTACACTCAAAACTCAAAGGGACAGAAGTTGAACACAATAATATTAAAGTGTGGCCACCATCGGTCGATGAAATTGGAAACAAGTCGACTTCAATTTGTTTCCATCAGTAAATTTAAAAAAAATAGGTAACCACCATGCATTGGTGATTTGTCAATTAGGGGGGGAAAAATACTGCCTTTGTTGTCCCTTATAATTTCAGAAATATAAGGGACGGATTTGCCAACAGAACTGAAATAACTAAAGCAAAAATATATATCCCAACAATTTATCGATGGATTTGCCAACAGAACTCCATCATAGTTAAACTTACACAATGAAACTTGCCTGTGGTCGGAAAAACTGAAGGCTTTCACAGACAGCACAAATCTGTTGGTAGATGAAATTAACAACAGATGTTTATTAATTAACAACACATTTTGTACGTCAAATAACAGCTCTTCCCCTCCATAAAAAACCACTGAAATTGGCAGCTACGGACGCCCTTACACGACAGAGATGTTTACTAAAAGAATAATGTTATATAGCACCCGTGGTTCCCTAAGTGGCCATATTTGATATGTGCAATTAAATGGATGTTTTGACTTTGCATTTAAATGAACTTATCATTTAATGACATCTAATTGACACCTAGACGGATGCTAAACACCATTAATGCTAAATAGCATTACTCTTACCAAAATCACAAAAGCTCACAGAAATAAACTTGACCACATCCACCATACAACATATCCAAGTTCAAAATTCATATAAACCAAATGAACAAGTACTTTCTTCTATTACACTAAGCAAATATTCGTTTAGCATATCCATGTCAATTTTTCTGCATAATTTGCAAGCCTTCACATAAATCAGCAAGGACAATAACTTGAATAGTAATCAGCAAACTGATACCAAATAGTTCATCTATAAAATGTACAAGCTCCATCTCAAAAAAAATAATAAATAAATAAATAAAACCCGATTATTATGGATTCATAAGAAATTCGGCTACACCATATCTGCATATGCATTCATAAGCAATTTCTTTCGTAAAGGTGAGATTTTTACCTGTACTCTTTGTAGCGATCAAAGGAATCACCACTCCACCCTTTAGTTTTATCAGCTGCCATAACTGAAAACGAGATCAAACACACTATCACTTCAAATGCTCTAAACCCCAAAGCCACCCTTTTCAAATTCACCTCCCTTCTCGACCGCCTCCATGTTGATCCCACGGCCCTTGGCTGCCTCTCTCTGCCCACCTCCTCCGCACGAGAGCCATTACCCTCCTCCACCCCACCAATATCACCCCCCACAGGCCCCACCTTAGTCACACCCAGCGCCGACTCCTCCTTCACCGACCTGTTATAAACAACCACCTGAGACATCCCCAGCCCAGTCTTCGACTGAAAATCAAGATCCTCGGACTGCAGCAGATACGGCCGCTGACCCTTCCCACTGGCAACCACAGGCATAGATGACAAATCAAGATTCTCCGACGTGTATTTCTCAGAATGGGGCCGTGGCTTCCATTCCTTGCCCCCAGAAACCGGAGACTCCGCCTTTAAATTAGGATTTCGCGGCGATGGAACAGCATAGTATTTATCCATAGCCTCAGATGTTTTGTTATTCTTGCTACTAAAAGTGACATTGACATTTTCTGTTTGATGATATGGATCATCAGAGCGGAGGGGTGACTCAGAACGGAGTGGGGAGTGGAAAGAGTCCACCTGACTCGTTGTTGACTCAGTGTCGGATATTGATATGTGGCTGTTGCTACTTGCCATAATTTTCTGGTTATGATTACTCGGGTCCGTGTTTTCCATTTCTGTGAACTATTGCTCCGCTCTTTGAAATTGGAGAAGAGTAGAATTGAAAGACAGGAAGTGAGAATGAGCAGAAGAATTTACAGAGAAGAAGGGTCATTTTATAGTCTCCTACAAGCAAATTCTTTACGTGACAAAATTTTACGATCCGACAATCTTCTCTTTGGGATTCATTAATTTCAGTTACCACCCTTGAGGTTTCTAATAATTACGAAATCCCCTCATATTCAATTTTTCATGTATATCTCATGCTCAAGTCGAAACATAAGGTACGCAAACATCTATTGATAGCGAAATTGTGTGATAGATAGATAGGATGATAGCTGCGTACATTTTTTCAAAACTCTGAGAAAGTATTTGAATATAGATTTCGAATCTTCTGTCACTTCCCACTGAAATCCGATCGTATCACTTGCAAAGATTCATATATTTAAAAGTTAGTGGAATGTCCGGACTGATTTTTAAGACATTGATACAAATTTGTTAATTAAGATGTTGAAAATATTAATCATGTTTGTTAAATAAACGAGAGGTTGGTTTCGATGATTTCAAAAACTTGAGATGCGATATTGCAATTGTGGTAAACCTGAGGGAGCTCATTGAAATTAATCTATATTAAATTTCAATATTCTTTCACCATATTAGTGACCAATGACTTGATATATTATTGTATTACCAAATATTTACTAATTACCAAAAACTTCTCACGTGATTTTACCAAATATTAATTTTATTACCAAATATTTACCAAAAAATACGTTAAATTCATTACCTTTTTAATGACAAAAATTTAAATGTGGAAAAAGTATTTCTGATTTTTTTTAATATTATAAAATAAGGATAAAAAGTTAATGACTTTAACGTATTTTAATAAATATAAACAATTTGAAAGTTTAACATTATAATAAAAATCTATTATAGCCTGGTTAAAATTCAGATTTAATTTAAGTCAAAATCAACGATTCATTTTAATCGATCCTACACGTATTTCATCAATTTCTATTAAATCTATTAAAAATTTATTTTTAATCCCCATCAAACAGGGACATAGAGATTAATTTTATTACTATTTATAACAATTTTATTAATTAATTGTAACTTAACCATACATTTAGGGTTAATTTACCAATTAAAATAATAAAAAAAACCCTCATATTTAAGCTCAATCCAAACTTTGCCGGCAAGATTAAGAGCTTGTTTGGGAAGAATTAAAATCCAATTAAAATTGAAAATACAGCCATTATTGGTTCTCACTCGTCTAATAAAAGTCAACAATAACGACTAATTTTTTAATTTTAATCCGATTTTAATCTATACCAAACACACTCTAAAACTTTTGTAACCACCATTGTACAACGAAAAAAAGGTGGTTTTTTCTTCTTCTCTTAAGAAAAAAAAAAAGGAATTTGAATCTACGCGTTAAAAACCGGAGAAAACCCTTTAGCTTCTCCGGGACAATAGCTCTGTCGGTTTTAAAACATTGATTTCCTCAGCATAAAATTACCAAGACTAATTAAAATATCAAACTCATGTTTGATGATGATTAAAATCAGATTTTTAATAAATTTTGATAAAAGCTAATGAAATGCGTGGTTGTAAAATTATGAATCCAATATGACGTGTAATTAAAATGAATTATTGATTTAGACTTAAATTAAAATTTTAATTTCTATCAAACGTGGACCAAACAAGATTTTGATTTTTACGTTTTTCTAGATAAACTGTCTAACATATGATGATTTATGTCACTGCATCATCACTTTTGAGTCAACAAGCATGGACCCTAGACATAATTTTATCACGACAATATTATTCTCTCTCACCCCATCACTTTCCAACAAAACTTGCATGCTACTGTGAATGGATTGAAAAGTTAAAAACCACTCGATTGGGGGGCGGGGCGGGGCGGGGTGGGGTGCATAACTACATACTGTCAAAATGCATCTTCTCAGCCGAAGAAACAAGAGAAACCCTCAAAAGAAAGATCTGAACAACCCTGCCGCAAGACTCCTCTACGACTCAGTAACATGGTTCACTCAGGTAGTTTCAAACGATTGAAGAGCACAAGAAAGCTTTGCTCGGGGACGACATAAAGAAAACCGAGGTCTGCACCTTTCACATACGGTCCCATACCCTACATATATAGTACACAATAGCATATTAGTGAAAACACTTGAATAAGCGACTCCAAAGAATATACAAAACACATCTCAAAGCTCGTCGCCATTTTAATTACCCTGCCGTTGAGTTGTAGAAGTTCACCCTCGACCCACTTTGGATTCCGGAACCCAAATTCTGCAATCCTTCCTTGACCTCTGTAGCTCGCAACCTGAAGGAAAGACACTATGATAAGTCACTTCTGAAATTTTAAAGAAATCGCCACAAAAATAAAATAAAAAGTG
This sequence comes from Fraxinus platypoda, assembly GCA_903798405.1. Classification (NCBI taxonomy): domain Eukaryota; kingdom Viridiplantae; phylum Streptophyta; class Magnoliopsida; order Lamiales; family Oleaceae; genus Fraxinus; species Fraxinus platypoda. Next base: position 6,177 of record CAIGRT010225060.1, on the reverse strand, counting down.
TGAAATAGAAATAGACCAGGCTGCAATCGCAACACCTACAAGCGCTAAACACATGATAAGATAGCAAATGCCCATCCATTATGTTAAATGGAAGCTTTTGCATGCAAATAAAACAAGATTTCTGACACGGTAAAGTGGATTAGACAACACTAGACACTAGTACGCGAGTATCTTAAAATTGTGGAAAATGGTGTAATACCAAATATGCTCAGTGTCAATATATAAAATCCCATCCACCATCGTTCTATAACTAAGTCCATATCTCTCTACGGAGGACTCCAATGAAACCTCCCAGTCTTGATACAATTCATGATAGGTGGGTGCCATGATGCTACTGAATTGTGGTATAAATCCCCTATAAAAGGAAGCAAGACCATGAAAACTGCAAACTTCTGTAACTGTCATCGGCTGTAGCCACTAATTTACTGCCTCCACTTTTGTTGTGTCCACTGCTAACCCATCGTTCAAAACCACATACCCCAGACATGGTGTAATACCAAATATGCTCAGTGTCAATATATAAAATCCCATCCACCATCTTTATGCAACTAAGACCACATATCTCTATGGAAAATTAAGTTTTTACAGTTCTATGACCTATTACCATAAGAGAGACATCTGAGTTTTGCCCAAGGAAAATGAAGAGAGCATCTATATTCTTGCATAGAACAAATAAGTCCTCTCAAACACAATAAAAACCTAAGTTTTCCAGGATAGTCAAGGATACTGCTGCCAAAGAACGACCCATAAAAAAGGTTGGAGAGGCATGGAGAAAGGAAGGAAAAAATACTGAATATTGTGGATTACACTGTTCTACAATCATATAGACTTCAATACAATATTGAGACCCTGAAAGGGAGAAAACGGACCAGCCTTAAAACTTAAAACACGCGTGCGTATAAAACATTCAACATGGGGAGGGGGAGGAGGAGAGGGAGAGGGAGAGGGAGAGGGAGAGGGAATCACAGGTGCATACCACTCCTAGCTCATCTGGGTACATTCCTCGATTGGCGACACGACTACCTTTTCCAATTTTGGCACGGAATGTTACCTGAAGGTAATTACGGCACGTACAATTAGTATGTAATCAAATAGTAATGCACAAACACAATAAACCATAATCTAGAAACCTGGCCAGCAGGAACATTTAAATCCCCTGTCAGCTTGACAGCCTCAACATACTCAAAGAACTCCATGTCAGAAGATTTCTCTTCACTAGTCATATTCCAGTTACCATACTTGCGCCTCAATTGCACTACCTCAGTACCATAAGGGCCAAATGCACCAACATATAGGCCTACACAAACAAGAATAGGTTAAACGAGAAAATATGTGACATTTGTTTAAACTCCATATACATGCAATGGGTTGGAGAGAAAGAGAGAGAGAGGAAAGTAACTCACCATCAAAGGGATCTAAATCACCTTTGGAGGTAGTAATACGACTAAAAGTTGTGTATTCCGATACCCTATTCCGCTTCTGTGCCTGATTCACTGCAAGCTTCACTATTTCTCTCACATCTCTGGAGATCTATGATAATTGCACATTATAATTCAGTGATTTAAAGAAACATGGACAAAAAAGAGAAAAGAAAGTATACAAAGCCACATGAAGAAGTATGAGCTATCTGAAACAAGATCCATCAATAAGGAACCGACCATATGAAAGATGATGTTTCAGGCAAATTTAAAAATTCTCAACTTTGCCCAATTTGTAACATAATAACTGCGTCTACAAATTGAGCTCGATTCTCTGACGAAGAGAAATAGACTGTAAATCCACGAGGTCTTTGCTTAGACCAAGATCAGGATTTTAGAAAAGCAAAAGAAGAAGACAATAACAAGTATCTTTTTAGGCTTAGGTGATAACAACTCTTAAAATGGTATCTTACTATGGGGAAAAAAAAAATAGAAATCAAATCACTCGAGCCTCAAGATGATTGCTTATCTCCCTGCAATTTACACGCCTCGTTCATACCAACAGTAACGAGCACAAAAGTTAAGACTTCCAAAAATATTTCCACTATTAATTTCTCTATACTGCGACCTGCGTTACACACATACTTTCCTATCCATACCTTCGAAGAAACTTTATCAGAACTCCAGAATGCCTTGGCAACATCAGGGGGCATCAGCTCAGAAACACCTTGGGCAGCCATAGCAGCCACTTTGGCCTTCGATGCTATGTTCTCGTCAGTATCGTGATCTTGATATCTCTTTGGGATGTGCAACACAAAAGAATCTCTTTCCATATCCTTGATATCGGCTGGGACACGAACATAATCATCCTTGGTAGGAGTGTCTTCTTTATTATGTAAAACCCCACCAATAAATAGTTTCATATCTAAATCTGTTTCGTCTTCCATGGTGTCACTATCTCCTTGGATAGCAGCCCGATCTGCCTGTTTGTCATCCAAATCACTATCTTCCTCTTCAGTATTCTCGCTGGTAATCGTAGTCTCACTGTCTTCTATAATCTGCTTGAAAGAATCGCCATCTTCTGTTATTTCTTCAGTAACATTAACCTTCATCACCTTGACCTTCAGGTTGGGAATTTTTTCTTTGAGAAAATTTATCACACTTTTTATTCCTTCTTCAGCAGCTCCTTCCAAATCAACGCTCTTTCCCTCACCTTTTTTGGCTTCATTTTCTTCCACTTTAACATCAACTACAGATGCATTCTCGATCTCGGCTGCTGATGGCCCTTTTGAGGATTTATCAGATGATGACGAACTTGAATTTGCAGGACTTCTGTTGATTCTTTGCAAAAATACTACCTGTAAGGCTGTTTGATATCAGATAAAGATTGTGCAAGACAATATTAAACGCGTTGAGAGAGGGCACATTAGCAGTTAGAGATGTCCAGATTTGTCCATATTAGTTAAATAAATTATATTATTCCTTCTGACGGATATTGCCTCCATTAGTAGGTAATAAAAAGATAGGAACTAAGCTTGGTTCTGTCCACGTGCTTAGTAGGTTCGATCAATTTCTTAATACAAATAATTTGGTTATATAAATAAGAAATTGCCAAAATTCCAAACTAAACGTGTTTTCTAGGTTTCTGTTTTGAGAAACAGTCTTTCAAAATGATAAACCAAATACGTTTTTAGCAATATTAAAATAGACCTTCAAACACAAACCAAACGGGCCCTAAGTCTTCAACAGAAAACATTTACAGCTTATCCAAATAACAATTACATGTTTCATGTTTCTTTTGCAGATATAAATTACTTAACAACTCTAAAAAACTGAAAAAAAAAATTAAAAATAATAATAATAATAATTTAACATCACCTGCATGTTATATGTCTCGTTTGCATCCTTAACCACGAATATTTCAAAGAGCGGAGTTCCAGGAGATGTAGTGACCAACTGTCTGCAATCACCACCAATTACTAGTGTCTTTAGTAGTTAATAAGTTTATGAAGATAAAGAGCAGAAGATTCATAGTTTTCAGTTCGATATTCTTGTTAGTTGTTATTACCTTGGACTGTAACTTCTACCAACAAATCTGCCCACTCCTGGTGTAATTTGTATTAATCTACCAAAAGGATCAGAATCCTTCGAAAAGCCCACCCACCAACCAACCTGCATAAATGTAATGAATATTATGACATAAACACCAATGTTTACATAAGAAAACTGAATTAGTTGTTAAAGCATAAAAATGACACAGCAATGAACAACAACAGCAACGAAGAGCTTCCACAATTTTCTCACACCTGTGCTGTAGAAGCATAGAGTAACAATGCATCAAAGTCTTTCCTCGCATGTTTTCCATTTTCTCATATGGATCTCTTTACCCAGCGACATTATTAAATATTGATGTTGGCCTTACCAGTAAGGCCATATATCCACACAGTGCTGCACTGCATGGAAGTTACCATGACTGGTAGTTCCCTTTGGAAATACAAGAATACATCCATAAATCTTAAAATCCATTTTGAAGTGGAGAGAAACTACTTCAAAGATTACTCAGGTAACTAATATTTTCAAATTGCTTGCTCACAGGAATTAGAGTTCATTAAAGCATTGCTCCTACAGTTTTTATTTTATTGGATTGTTTTAGTTGTTTTGGGGTTATTTACAAGTTTTCTTAAACTATTTTTAGATGCATTTAAAACCTAGTTCCAAAGGATATGAATGTCTTTTGAATTGGGCAAGAGAGAGAGTTTCACCAACAATGACCTACACAACAAATTGTATAGAGTAGCCTACATGCATATCCATAATCATATGGCAGCTAGAAGGGGGAAAAGGAAACCATCTTTTAAGCAAGAGCACAAATTCCTCAATTATGGCACTTGCTAGCTTTCTTATAAATTGATGTGCTATATTGAGGTCAATATATGAGGAATTGGACTGCATAACTATGGTTCATATGCACTAAACAATAATTGAATTAAAAAAAAATCAGAAATATGGAGAAAAGTGCATAGAGAAAATGAGACAAAAATGAAATTATTAAATTGGCATCAGTACAATATTTGATCTGTTGATTTTCAACAACTAAAATTCATTTTCTAACCCAAAATAAAAGAAGAAAATGCCTTGTTTTTCATTGTATAAGAAGTGGTTTTGAAAATCATTGAATAATATTGTCTTATTTAAATATCAAAACTATCCATGAAAAAGAATAGCCTTGAAGATGACAAAATCAGGGTTGATACCAACCTAGCATAGCTAAATGAGCTCCAAAATAGAAACATAATAGTTAAGCACTAAATATCTTGATCTCCATGGAACATCTCATAAGTAATAGATAACATAGATACTGGATAATAGAAGTTAATGTCAATCCAAAATTAACTAATTCAAAGAGTGGAAGGGCAATCAAGCGTGGTTCCAATTATGCATGTGCATCATAACCTTTTTTTTTTTTTGGTTCATTTGAAAATACCAATTAGTTAACTAATCTGCCAGCTAATTACAGAAATAGCTAATTAGATCCTAGAATCATGGAGGCTTGAATTTTCCAACTATTTTAAGGTTTAGAATGTCAGGACAGCATCTATAAAAAATCGATTCTCAACATGGTTCAAAAACTCGGTTGTAAGCGTGCCTCAAGGCACAATTATTTATGCTATTTTATATAGGCACACATGTGCCTCAAATCTGCTGTTAAAATGTAAAAAAAGCATCAGAAACTTTATTTCTAAGTCGGCCCACCGGTTACTTGTTTGACCTTAAACTGATATATATTATATTATACTCCACCTAAGACAAACAAAACCAAAAAGCTTCAGCAATCTTCTCCACACCAACACCAAATTCCCAAGATAGAAACCACCTTCTCCCATAAGTCTAAAAATTTCAGGCAGTTGCATGTAATTCTGGTATTTTTTAAAAAAATTCTTCTTCTCATTGCTTTTGTTTTGACACCAAGTCACCAACTACAATTTTTCTTTGACCTTGGCAGCTCCGCATACAGAAAATTTAATATTTGCTACTCTATAAACTTATTTTGGTGATAATTCTATGGAGAGTTCTTTAAGATTGATGTTTATGGTTTATTATATTTATATGTTTATTTTTATATTATTTTATAATTTTTTGGTTTGTTGTGAGGCTTATGCCTCGAAGCACCTCAAGGCTCACGTTCAGGTATCTAGATAACATAACATAACATAACATAACACTGTAATCNTATATGTTTATTTTTATATTATTTTATAATTTTTTGGTTTGTGGTGAGGCTTATGCCTCGAAGCACCTCAAGGCTCACGTTCAGGTATCTAGATAACATAACATAACATAACATAACACTGTAATCGTCAAACAACAAGAAGCTAAACTTTATTTTAAAAACCTTCAAGTCAGTTACACTAGTTATTTGCACCATTAAATATATTTACATTAGTAATTTGTTATTATAGTCGCATTTATGAAACAGCACGTGCAAAAAATGATAGGTTGGTGGGGCTTGATTTCAACATACAACGGGGAGAATTTGACTGGCTCTGATAGAAACAGAATGCCTCAAAATTCTTTAGAAGACGCCACCACCAGCAGCATGAAGGCATGACATGGCTGGCTGCAATTGGTATTTGGGAAAGGAAACCTGTGGGCCTTAGCATGGATTCTTTTCAGAAGTTGCGCATTTTAATTGCAATAACACACAGAATGGTGGTACATGTTTACAGCAGTTGTAAATTGTTAAAGGGTATTTAGGTCT
>CAIGRT010224969.1:0-10741 GCA_903798405.1 Fraxinus platypoda | reverse complement strand
ATTGAAACTTTATTGTTTCATTTTTTTCCGTAATTCATTTAATTTTTTATTAACATCGGAGTAAAATATATATATGTCTTGCGTATAGTAGTTATAATTCGGTTCGCTTAATTTTCTGTTATTATGCTTTATTGCATTATCTATTGTACAATGTTTTCTAACATTTGAATTTTTGCAGGATGTATTACCATCTTGATACAGAGTTGAGACATATGCCTGTGAAAGCTACTTGGAATAGTAGCTTGATAGTTTCACTACCGTGCTGGAGCTACTGGATGATCAGCACGCACGTATTTTACGCCAGTCCTTCCTCTGGCCCTTACATGAGTTGAAGGAGGTGCAGTATTCGGGACACATCATCGACTCACTACTGTGTCAGCTACTCAAGCTAGTCGACGGCGATACCTTCTACTTTGACCTCGGGGACAAGGTTGCTACTTTCTCCTTATTTGAGTTTGTCTAGTGACTGGACTAAACATTACGAATGATGCAGTAGCTCTTGATGGTACTCAGAGGAATAGTGGGTTGCACAATGCTTATTTCCAGGGACAGAAGACAGTGCTTCTGCCGCAGCTGGTCGACACGATCAAGGGATGTGACCAGATGTCTGACAGACTGAAGCTCGGACTAGTCTACATCCTTGAGAGCGTGTTGCAGTGTCACCACAAGAAAATTGTGATCGACATGTTCCATATAGAGATCGTCGACGATCTTGATGTCTCCAACACCTATCCATAGGGCCAGAGATGTTTCGATGACACGATGCACGTCTTCACCAGATCGCACTCGAGGCCCAGGGGGTCGTGCGTAAGTACGATACATACGGATTGCCCCTAGTAGTGTAGGTAAATATTTGACATAATTAACTTTAAAAGATTTTCTATAATAAATATGTATATAATAATTGTATGTGTTTCAGATTTGGGCATATGAGACAGTCTTCCTCTGGGTACCCACTTTGCGACGTGAGGGGAGACACACTGCCCTCGGATGCATNTAAAAGATTTTCTATAATAAATATGTATATAATAATTGTATGTGTTTCAGATTTGGGCATATGAGACAGTCTTCCTCTGGGTACCCACTTTGCGACGTGAGGGGAGACACACTGCCCTCGGATGCATCATTGGCGAGCATCTCGAGCGTTCAGATGTCCATCGGGCAAAAAGTTAGCAGCTCTCATCGACGACCTTCAGGTGAGTATTATACATTTGCAATTTATATTGCACGTACTTTCAAAAACTCATCACATGTTCGTTAACTAGTTGAAGTGTCAATATGTCAGGTTGAAGTCATAACTGAGCTGACGCCGTCGATGGAAAATGAGGGTCGAGGATTTGTTCATGAATTAGCCGTTCCGCACACTTCAAACGACCAGGTGTTCGATTCGGTCCTGGACCGAGATTGGGTACGTGAACTGAATATAATTAACGTTTATTATCGACTTATATGAGTTAGCAATTATTAATTAAGTTAATAATTTTTAATGTTGTTGTTTGTGTAGGAGCGCGGTCCAGTTGATCGACGATCGCCTCCGTCGAAGGCATCATCTCCGCCGAGAGCATCATCTCCGTCGAGGGCATCACCTTCTCCCCCGTCCAGACACCTCCGCCATGGAGCTCCTGCATACAGTCAGAGCCATGATTTCGACGATCTATATGCCTGGCTAATTGGATTCTTAACAGAAAAGGTGGGCGCGCAGTAACGAGAGTTGGTAGGAAGGGTCAACGATCTGGGATGACAATTGGTAGGCAGGGTCGACAAGCTATCTAATGATGTTAGATTGCTACGTGGCCTCATCGTTGACCTTTAGGATGAGATCCCAGCACTCCGAGGTGATATAGCGGCCATGTGACTGGGTACCAGAGAGGGTGGCGGAGGGGGTGATAAAGAGGATGGCGGAGGTGGTGGCGGATGGGGTGATGGAGATCGGGGTCACTCACCGTTGTGGCAAGATGCTGAATTACAATCATTATAGGCGGAGGCGGAGGTGGCCCCAATGATGGAGATGGATGTGCCCGAGGCGGAGCCGGTGGTGAAGGCAGAGAGGGTGCCCGAGGCGGTGCAGGGGGTGGCGGAGGTGGTGAAGGTAGAGTCAATGGCAGAAAGGTGCCCTCGATCACGAAGGCAGAGAGGACGCCAGTCGTGACGAAGGGTAAGAGACGTACTGTTGACGTGCCGGAGCAGGTGGTCAGCAAGATGACGAGATTGTCTTCATAGTACGTCGTATATCACTTTTGGCTGAGGCGAAGAAGAGGACGTTAATCGACGGGACGTACCACAATCTCTTCCGGGATGTGGACCATGTCAAATGGAAAGCATTCGAGACGAAGTGGAGAAAAATTATGCTCGGGTAAGTATTGTATGATTTTAGTAAAGTGTGATATATTAACTCATATATGCTTCTTTTAACATTTTCTTTGTTTCTTTTTTAAGAGCTAGCTGAACAATAGCTCAAACGACGATCTCGAACGTTTACAAGTGGTTCCATGACATCACCACTTCGGGAGCTTGGCTCGCCGACGGTGTAAGTGACGGAGTCATATTGTTATTTTTTATGTATGCATGATTTTTTGTTTATTAAATGAAATAACTCCATTCTTTTTGTATTGGTATTTCTTGATGTAGCATATCGACTTAGCCATGGATTTTTTGAGCACACGAGCTGAAATATATCCCAAATTATTTCACATTCCTGACCGAGTCATATTGAACACCGGGTTCGTACGTGCCGTTATCATTGAGTATGAGTCGTACCAATGTAAGGGTAACGAGTACGCGGTGCATATGCTCAAATGGGTCATCGGGATATCACCGAGTGTCGGGGGAAATCCATGAGAGAGTTGTACACATATGTACATTCCAGTGATCTCAAATCATTATTGCATTGCTGTGGAGATCATGTTCGCTGACTCGACTATGTAAGTGTACAACCCTGATCATTCATGTTTGACACAGGGTCAGCTCGAGCAGAACCTGGAACCGGTGGCTGTGATCGTTCCACTATTGGCTAGACGAGCAGGAGTTACTGTGCAGGATAGACTGGCCATCGTGCGGGACACGACGACGGCGAGACAAGAAATATCGTAAGTGTTCATTCTTTTTTGTTAACTTTAAAACTTAGTTTTTAGTTACACGGTATCAAACTAACTCATTATTGTTCAATTGCAGGGACAATTGCGACATTTTCGTTATAAAATACATTGAGTTTTTTAGTATTGCACATAAGGTTGATGGAATCAACCAATCGTGAATGCAGATTTGGAGGAGAGCATAATGTCCTCGCTGAAAAGCCTTTATACATAGCCACCGCGACTGCATGCTCACATGGGAAACTCTCCAACTGAAATTGACGACAAGTGCATGTGTGATAGTCAAGTCCACCATATGTGTCATATTTTACGGAGAAGAGCAACTTATCCAATGATTCCACATAAAACTTTCTCGCAAGCTCTACAGCCTTGAAGAGTTTATCATCTTGAGCCGAAACTAGCACATTAGTGCAACTTTGTGCTTCCGCACGTCGGTCCTGAAACCACTGCTGCAACTTGTTATGAATGTTCTCAATCATTGTGAGGATTGGTAACTCTCGATCATTCTTGAATAATGCGTTGAGAGACTCCGTATTGTTTAACGTCATCATGTTGTATCGACGACCTGGAAAATGTGATCGCGCCCAGTGTTCAATTTCCATATTTTTCAGATACTTCTATGTCGGTAACGATTTGCTTCCTATGTCCACCATAAACTTATTACACTCTTCAACATTATAAGTTTAGGCCGCTCTTTTGAACAATGAGACGATGTATGTGCCCCGAAACTTAATCTTAAGGTTACCTTATATATGGTACATGTAATATCCTTGATGTGCCTCGAAAAATATTTCGGCGATACCATTTATTATAGACTGTCCCCGATCAGTTACGAAGGCAAGGTCCTTGACTTCCCCGATTACACCCTCGGCTTTGTGAAAAACCAACGCATTGACGATCATTCTCGCTATCGACTATGTCAAATGCAATAGGGTAAATTTGGATGTTAGTATCTTGACATGTAATAATTAACTCGCCTTTGGTATCTAGCTTTCAGAGTTGTACCATCGACTAGAATTAAGGGTCGCATCGCATTTCAAAATCCCCGAATGCATTGACCAAGAGCCATGAAGAAAAACTTAAAGCAATTCCCGCCCTCCGTCTTAATAAAAAAGGCCGAACCAGGATTAATTGTTTCCATGTTATGGCATTACCTGACCAATTTAGCATAGCTCTCCTCGACCGAGCCCATTAGATCGTCCGTGGGTCTTGATACTTGTGCATTATCTGTCGACAAATAAACCATGCTCGAGGTTGCCTATGATTATTTTGACGAACTCCTATTTCGCAAGTATGTTCTTGTGCATACTTGCGAACTACAAAGAACCCTTTCGTGTCCATTTTCGTTTTCGTAAACACCAATGACAACTATCGTCGACGCATGCGATCGTCAACAATGACTTGTTTGATTTCTTAATTTTGAACTCAAAGTTGTATTTCAGTGTCATTCGATGGGCAGCTTCCTGCAAACCTTTCTTTGTTTCAAACAGTTGATCGACGTACAAATCCTCATCATCGAGAACCACACGCGAAGAATTAGACTCGTTCCAGCCCCTGCGCTCCCACCCAATTCATGTCTCTGACGGGATAAAACAATCAAATCATCATTTGTAAATTCATTGTCATTCTCGTTGTCGTGAACTACCGATGGAATTCAGTGTGTAACAGTGAGATCACGATGAGGAACAACTGGCTCGGGAATAACCACATCATCCTCCCGAGCTATCTCCACTGTGTCCCAAAAATCATTGGCATTGTGATCCCCTCCATCCGAATCTTCCTGTTCAACTTCGACGACATCGTTCCTCACTAAAGTCACACAAAGAGGAGTCGTGTACATTTTGTTCAATTCAAATAGCTAATTCACTTTTTCATCATAAGTAACCTTATATGTGGAATTGAAATAGGTGAATCACTCTTGAATCGAAACCTCAGTTCCATATCGTACTGAGAATGGTCGACATTCAGCTTATTTTGTAAATCATGATACATTCTCGCATATGTTGTACTCTCCATTATGGAAATTGGAGTATCACCACGTTTTTCGCTTGTCCATCTCCATACCCATTGGTCTTTCTCATCTAATTCGAAGTCACCAAAATAACAAATTGGCATTACAACCATATCTGCAAGAAGAAACAATTTTTTTTAAAGAAAATATATAGTTGAAAATTCGAATGTTAACAGTAATTAAAAAAAAAAAAGGCGAAACAGCCCAAACAGAATTTTTTTAAGAAAATACATAGTCGAAATTCGAATTTTAACAGGAATTTAAAAAAAAGGCAAAACAGTCAAAACATAATATTTTTTAAAAAAAATACATAGTCGAAAATTCGACTTTTAACAATAATTAAAAAAAAAAAAGCGAAACATCCAAAACAGTCGGTTGTTAACAGCCAACTGTTTCTCACCAGATCCATTTTGTCTAAAAGATGTAGATGACTTTTTTTTTCTCGTTCATGTTTAAAAAAATTTATCTACATTAACTATCTATGTCGAAATAAATTTAACAATTAAAACGTATACTGATTTAACGAATATAAAAAAATTCAAGTTTCAGCGTTTGATAAATTTTTCAGATTTTAAAGTTGAAACAGATGAAAGATGATAGAATTTTTATCTATGTTGAAATAAACAGATAACAAAAGTTAGTTGATTTTGAAATTTTACCTAGGGAGTGTTTCGTTTTTATTTGTTAATTAAAGGGTAGTATTGTCTTTTAAATAAAATAATATTTTGTAATTGTTTTATATACTTAATAGCGTTTTTGTCTTTTGCCATTAAATAGGTCATTGTGGAAATATGAATCAGTTGAAAAGTCAAAATAGAAATATGGCCATTTGACCGGATCAATTTTAAAAGTACCCTAATTATTACTAAATAAAAAATATTTAACTAATAATAATAAATTAGAAATAAGTGTATTTGCTAATAGTATGATTAAATTGGTATCATTGATTAATTAGATTTGGAATTTTTTTTAAAAAGGATATTTTTGAATATTTTTGCCAATCGGTTCAACTTCGGTTCGAATTCGGTTCAACCTTTTGACCATTTACCCTTTATCTTTTTCGAGTCGATGTCCAGTCCGGTCATTGCAATTAACTAAGCATGATTGACGTTTAATTCATAAAAAGTTGAGGATACGAATGTTAAGAAACAAACGTTCGGGATAAAATTGCAGAAGCGGATAAAGGTTAGGGATTGTAGCAGCAAATTACCCTAGTAGAAAAGGATTTAGGGTTTGCCTATATAATGAATCATCGTCTTGTTTTTCTATTTCTCGTTCTTTTTCTGGCCGACGTAGCTTACAGCCATGGTTCACGTCAGTTTTTACCGCAACTGTAAGCCTCCTCCCCCTTCTTTATGGGTTGTGTGTGTTTGCGTTTGTGGGTTTTGGTGCGTGTGTAGGTGCGGTTTTTTTTCTTGTGATTAAGTTCCGTGATCTTCATTATGACATATGAATCAAGCTTAAAATCTTACTCTAATAATGCAAGTATCTTTGTGCATTATTATTTTTGTTGTTTAATTCTGGGGTGGTTTAGTTGTTTAGAGATCCAGTGACATTACACAATTAAACAAAAATTGTCTTTCATTTATTCGACTTTGTTCTAGGTGGATTTGGTTCATAATTTTGGAAAAAAAGGAAAAATTCTAGGGTCAAATGGAGCTTTGGACTCCAAATCCAATGTTCTAGTAATAAGACTTCGATGGGCAATTTTTAGTTTTAAATATGTCCTACATTTTTCTCACAGCCAATGCACAAAGAATTGTTTCTCTGTGCATTGTATGACTTTTATTTATTGGGTTTTTCTCTTCGTATCTATTTCCATAGACAAATTTAAATATTTGCTTTACCCAGTAGTAGTACAGAATGCTATAGAATATTTATCCTGATTTTGCAACTGTGGCTCGTAACAGATGGGAAGACATTTAAGAAGCCTCGCCGTCCATACGAGAAGGAGCGTTTGGATGCAGAGCTGAAGCTTGTTGGTGAATACGGGCTCCGATGCAAGAGAGAGCTCTGGAGGGTGCAGTATGCATTGAGTCGTATTCGTAATGCTGCTAGAAATCTTCTCACCCTTGATGAGAAAGACTCCCGTCGTATCTTTGAGGGTGAAGCCCTTTTACGCAGGATGAACAGGTACGGGCTTTTGGATGAGAGCCAGAATAAGCTCGATTATGTCTTGGCACTTACTGTAGAGAACTTCCTTGAACGCCGCCTCCAAACACTTGTGTTCAAGGCTGGTATGGCCAAGTCAATTCATCATGCCCGTGTGCTCATCAGGCAGAGGCATATCAGGTATATATTCTATTATGGCTCCCTAACTTGTTTCATTGAAATTTCAGTAGTGTTCTCTGCTAAATAGATGGAATGCATAGTTTGTCGTGTTTCACGTCTTACATTTTTTTGCATTTGAATGTTAATCCTATTGGTTTATTTTTATGGAGGATTATGAATGTAGATTTTGTTAGTTTTTTGTTTGTTAAATGTGGTCAAAAGAAGATCGAATGAACAATCCCTTCCATTCTTCATATTTCAACCTTCACTTTGTAATACTGTGTCAGAAAGCTGTCTTTCTTTTAATTCATTTTGAAACTAATGCTATTTGATTGTAATGCAATTTAACTTTTAGAAAATGAACAAGATAATGGAAAATGCGTCAAACTGAAACCAAATACTCAATTTAGAAATTTAAATGTAGCTGTGTTGTGTTATGTAGAGTTTATTTTACGAGTATGCTGAACTTTAGACACAATTATTGGTTTAATATATGGAATTGCACAGCTACCTGAAATGCAGTGATTCCGTTTCCCTTTTCAGTAAAAATGGTTGTACGGCCACCTTAAACACAGTGATTCTGGTTTTCCCTTTCCGTAATAATGGTCATATGGCACTTATGAATACACCTTCAGTATCTTAGCTGTAGAGGTTTCATAGACCAAGGTTGAATATGAGGGATTTTTCTGACCAGAATACAAATATTATTTATATTCGTTTGGTAAATTTGTAAACATTATATGCTTCATTCATTTGGTGTAATCACATCGTTACTCATGTTGCATTTCACATTTTGTTTATACTTTATATCATAAATATGTCTGCTTTGCAGTATTTCGATTTTGAAAGTTAACCTTCGACTTCTTTTGGCACTGGACTATTCTCTTGACTTCCTTTAACACATTAAATTCTACAGATTTTCTGTTGTTTTTGGATATTAACTCCTTTTATTCATTTGATAAAACCTTGAATGGCAACTACCGTGCTTGTTCAGTGAGTTGAGATAGATTCCTAAGTTTCTAGGTTATGCAATACCCCATTTCTGTGAACATACCTAATCATGAATTACGGGATATGTGGATCCTTTATAGCTGCATATTTTCTTTTATCTTCTTGTCATTAGTAGAGAATATACTAATATTAGTAATATTTAAACAAGAGTTGATAGCTGCTGGAGATTGCATGTCGTATATCAAGAAGTTCTTTATAGCTGTGATGTTTAGACAACTTTAAGTTGCTAAGGAGTCATTTCTTCCCTATCACCACTTCCTTAACCCAAAAGAACTGAAGAAGAAGAAATGTGTGGGAAGTTGTCTGTGTTAAGCTGTCCCTCTTTTGTGTTACGGCTATGCTATTATATATTCACATTTGTTTTTAGCCAGAATCATTCTAGAGATTATATTAAATATCCTAAAATTTATTTAGTCATCAGTTCTTAAAATATAACGGGTCTCGTTCTGTGTTGCTTCCCAGCATTTGTTTCTGAAAGAGAGTTTATTCAGTCGGAAGAAATGTTGACTGAAATGAATTTTCCAGTTTCATGAGTTCTTTGCTTTTCCATTTGTAAGATTTAAAAGCTGCACATTTTCAACTGAATTCTTTAGATGATGGGTTTTCCAATTCATTCTTGCCAGGGTTGGGAGGCAGGTGGTTAATGTGCCATCCTTCATGGTGCGAGTCGACTCACAGAAGCACGTCGACTTCTCCCTCACTAGTCCTTTTGGTGGTGGTCGACCTGGAAGAGTGAAGCGAAAGAACCAGAAAGCTGCTGCAAAGAAGGCATCTGGTGGTGATGGTGATGAAGAAGACGAAGATTAAACATTCAAAAAACTGAAGTATCACGTTCTTAAAATGCGGTTTTTGTTCTAAACTGGAACACTTTAAAATTTTGTCTCGACAGATGGTAGCGTGTGTTTGCTTGTAATATCAGACTTTTTCTGTTTCATTTTTCGGTTGGGATGTTATGAAGCTTAATTTAAATATGATTTCATCAACTTTTCATCATTTAGTACTTTGCATATGAATTGAATCATATAATGGGTCTCTGTCAAAAAAAATAAATTAACGTGTTTTTCAAATGATTAAATGTATTGGTACGCATTTTAATTACTATATCTATAATCTTTACTCATCGAGCTTAGGTCATAACTTTTTTCAACATATTTTTATTATCAACTTTTCATAAATTAGCATGTCGCGTTCCGAATTTTGTACAAATTTCGTATGTTCAAAAATATTAAAAAAATAAAGGTGACAATGAACAAAGACTAATTTTTTTTTAAATACAATTAAAATATAGTATATTTTTGAATAAATGAGATGTCAGTATAGTTATTTTATTTTTTCTCCCTTTGTAGGGTTGATTTGAAAAAAAGCACTTTTCAAAAATTCTACTGTCAGGGGTGAACCCAAACCGAAGGGAGAGTTTGAAAATAGTTTTCAACTAGCAATAGACGCATTTCGATTAGAACTTTACTAATCGTGTCATTGCTGTAAGCACAAAGATCCTTTTCAAATATTATTTTTAGGGAAATGCTCCAAGTGCAGGAGCAGATCTGCCAGGGGCCTTGCAAGCCCCTCACTGTGCCGAGGCCCCACCTCTGAATAAAAAAAAAAATTGTGGCCCCACCCTCAAAATGTGTGTGGTCTGGCAGGGGCCTGTAAGTCAGGCCCTTGTACCTGAAGCAAGGTCCTTATTTTTATCTCTATTTCACAACTAAATAACAATATTTCTACATAATTCGCAAAAAATCATTAGCAATGTGTGAACGAGGTTTTAAACTAACATGTCACTACAATATGATTTTTTTCGTTTTGAAAAATATTGGTAAAACTCCCATATAGTAAATTGGCAAGTTTATAATCAAAATCAATCTATTTACTTCAAAATTTTATCTTCACTTATTTATTTAATTTTTATTACTGCTGGTTTGAACGCAATTCAATTATTAAAGTCCTGTTTGACAATCATTCTTTTAAAACTTTTTTTCTTATACTTATTTTCAATTACATTCTCACAATAGAGTATTTCTCAGATAAATCCAAAAATTTTCATATTTTCAACCACATATTCTCCAAAAATTTATTATTCAATAATTTATTTTTTCCAAAAAGCAAAATCTGTCAAACACAGGATAAGCCCATACCGCACTTTATCATGGGCCTTCTTGAAAATTTTGGTAATAAATCCAAATTAAAGGTCTTTCCACGGTCAAAATCGGTCTGTTTACTATAGGGATGGCAACGGGGCGGGTTTGGGACAGGGCGCCCCTACCCGGCCCCTTCCGCCACTCCCACGCTTCATCCCGCCCCGCGCCCCGCCCCGCCTTAGACGGGGCGGGACGGGGTGCGCTACAGGACCGTTTCC
>CAIGRT010224959.1:0-15954 GCA_903798405.1 Fraxinus platypoda | reverse complement strand
TTTAAAAACTGATCTTTAAATACCCATTTTTTTTGTAATTTCCTCAAAAATTATTTTACTTTTTCTGTTAAATCTTTACATTTACTCAAAAAATACCAATCTTATGGATATATAATAATTACTCTTTTCATTTTCAAAATTACAAAAATTCCCCTTATCAACCTATATATGAAATCGATATTTATGATATATTTATTTTTCTTTTCTATTCTTCTTATTTTGTTAAGATTTCTTCTTGTTATTAATTTATATAAGAATATCTTTTTAACTTAAAAAAGCTAAACAGTTACTGCTTGGCTCCAATTTGGTCATGAATATTGCTTCTAACTTAAATTCGGCTACATTGTAATAATCGCCTTTCATATGCTTCCGAATGTTCTCACGCGTAAAATTTTCAATTATCAACCGTTGGAAATGATATTGAGGACCCGTATGACAAGGATTTCGAAAAGTCAAGTTATTTTTGAATTTGTTTGAATAATTTCTTGAAATTCTTTTGTCTGATTATAAGAGATTTTAGAGGAAATTAACCTAAGATACCTTTTCAGAAAGCTCATCTACAAGAAGAATAAGCAAACGCAAAAGTTCTGTCAAATGATGGGTTATATTTCGATGTGACAAAGTTGTGTTTTGGACTATATTAAATTCTAAGTTAGTTAATCAAAAAAACTAGCTAGTATGTTGAGGAGTTCAAAGTGTACACTACAAAAGTAACAACAAAATTGGGTACAACAATCTTAATATAAATATTAATTAAAAAATTATTGGTTTTGACCAAACAGACCAAATCCCCAAAGTATTTGGAAGTTGAATCCTATGAACCAATCATGCTTGCCAGCCTTCCAACTACTCACAGTTTTGGAGTTTTGCATTTGCACCCTCGTGCTTTGACATATATACTCGTCTATAGTTTTTGTGTAGGATATTTTCAAATTTCGTCGACAATCTACTTATTTATCAAAATAAACAAATGAATGAAAATATATTCAAGTTTTGAGAAGAGACACATTCAATGATGGATAGACTAGTTTGAATTTTGTGACAAATATTACCTTTTCCTTTCATTTTACTCATTTTCGACCCACCTTCGTGATGAGAAGATAAGGATTAATATTTGTGGGGGAAAAAACAAGAAAATATAAGAATAAAATTTTAACCAAACAATCCCCAATTTTTCTTGATTAGTGTAGTCAACAAGGTCAACACGCAATAAAAAAGTATTTTCTAGGGTAACATTCACAATTACTGAATCATCGAGGGCTCAACCACAAATTAGTGAAAGGAAAAGAAATGGAAAGATCCAACGTGTGACTTTGCACAAAACGACTAAGGTGGCGATACTCTCACACCTACCCACCACCAAATTGGTGTTGACGCGTCTTTATTGACGGAGGTTCCGAAGTCGCATTTATGAGAGCAAATAACAAAATAATTCGACCCAAACCACCCCCCCACTCCCACCCCCCAAAAAAAAATATTTTTTATTTTATTTTTTGAGTTGGATTCATTTTTTTCTTTCAATTTACATTTTCAATAATTTTATTTTCTGTCTTAAACATGCCTCTTCATACGATGTCGTGTTTATTATTTCTTTAAAAGTCGAGCACGCATACAATTTTAATAAGTGGTTGATGACAAATATTTCGTCACAATTAACACTAATTGTACCATTTCATTTAAAAATACCCTAAACCCTAAACCGTATAAAGATTCATTTGGTTGCTTTTAAGACTTCGAAACTACATTTAAATATGTTTAGATAATTTTATGCAATGATTTATCGGATTAAATGAGTTCTTAGAGAAAATTAATTTGAGATAAAAAAGAAAAGAAAAGAATCCCTTCCAAACGGATCAAAAATGTGACTCTCTACTCCTTATAAGTCCACGTTTGGTAAAAATTAAAATTTAGGTTTTAATCCAAGTCAATAATTGATTTTAATCATATATTTATATAATTCAAAAATTTTCAATAACACATTTCATCAATTTTTATCAAAGAATAATGATATTCATAGTGAAAATTATCAATAGTCGTCCTACACGGCATACATGTGACAGTTTGTTATTTTATGCATTGATATGATAGTTTTTTATTAACTCATGTATCGAATAATAAACCGTTACGAGTATGCAACGTAAGGTGACTATCAATAGTTTTCACTATCAGCATTACTCTTCATCAAATTCTAATAAAAATCTAATTTTAATTTTTACCAAATAGTGGTTAAGTATGCTTAGCGAAATGGAGATACAAGTGTGCTCGATAATTTTTGTGCTTCTTTCTATTAGTCGTTTTCTCTTTTTTATTTGTGTTATTAAATAAGAATATGTTATATTACACCAGTCCTGATGATAGTGAAATATATTGCTCATTTTTTCTCTTTAGTCCCTGTTTGGCATCCATTCTCATTTTCATTTTTTATTCTTTCTTCATTTCAACCACACATTCTCCCAATGAAATAATATTACACACAAATCTAAAACATTTCATGACTTATCCACCCCACATTCTCTCATCAATCACTATTTCAAAAATTATATTCTCCGAAAAAATGGTGTCAAACACCCTCTTAGTATCTAAACGGGTGCTCAACCCCACCGGTGGCACATTGAATAATTGTTTTATGAAATTAAAGGCTACAAAATTGGTAAGCAAATGCCCTAAAGCAGCAACGTGTTCGAATTTTCTGGTCCAGGTAGACCGGGTGTACTCGATACAAACTATGCAGACACCAACCTAAACAAACCTTAAGACAAAATGCACAACTCTCGAAAGTCTCTGCAGCGCCAACAATAAATAGAAAGACAATTTGTGAGAGATCCGTCGACAGCCGCCATCTGCCGGCTGTCACCGCCGCCGCCGCGACCCCTGGCCAAAATGGCCATCTCCAACACCCTCAATCTCTCACCAACGACGCCACGCTCTCTCTTTATGCACCACTCCTCTCGTTTCTCACCGCCGTCTATATCCCGGTCCCCCACCCCAACAAAAACCACCCTCCTTTCACTTTCTTTAACCCACACCCAAAAGCGCCCCGTATTCTTAGCCTTCTCCACCAATGCAGCCTTCACCAACAGTAATATTGACTACAACCTTGCGAGTGGCGGTGGCAGTGGAGGAAGCGACAACGGCAGAGGAGGCGGCGGAGGCGGAGATAATAATGATGGGAGCGATGACAGTAACAAGAAGAACAACAAAGAAGAGGCCTTTTTGGCGTTAGCTGAGGCCAGTAGGAGTCTTGAGAGTTTGCCTAAGGATTTGAAGGCAGCAATTGAGGATGGAAGAATACCGGGATCGATTTTGTTGAGATATTTTGAATTGGAAAAATCTGGTTTGCTTTCTTGGTTAATGAAGTTTGGTGGATTCAAGGAGAGATTATTGGCTGATGATCTCTTCTTGGCTAAAGTCTTCATTGAATGTGGGGTTGGAGTTTTCACCAAGGTAATCGAATCTAAGGAAATGAATTTATATTCTTCATTAGTATATGTTAAAGATTGTTCCTTTTACCATGTCCTGTATTTGTTGGATTTCAGATGAGACGGTTAAAGCATGATCTTACATATTTTTATTTTTAATTGATTGAGGGGTTATTTTCTGATTATATTGTTGCTGGTAAGGGTGATTTATAATTTATTTATGATAAAAATGCTTTTGAGATTGATACAATAGAAAATAATGTGTTACTGAATTGATAATTGATATAGTGCAAATGGTTATATCTTAAGTAGTTTAGTGATAAAGTGTGTAGTAGTATCAGTAATTTTAAATTTAAAATATGTAAACAATTTATCTTTAGCAATTAAAGGTTATTTCTTGCTTATTTTAACTATATGCATACTGTATTTCGGTTGAATTTTTTTGCTGATTCATGATCTTTTCATGATGGGCAAAATGAAGCTCTCAGAGTGAAGTGCAATAGCTAATGAGTGTGGTTAAACGTATAGGGTCGCCTCAAAAAGTGGTACATTGATCAGGCATTGTTCACTTGATATTTTTCCCTCAAGAAAAATCCTACCCTGAATTATTATCCATGCTTTTTTAAAAATACAAGATATTATTGAGGTGTTTGTAAAAACGAGCTATGTCTATTAGGAGGAGGTAATATCTCAGAGAAGATGATCATGAAAGATTATTCCTGTACCTTAACATACTGAATAATTCTTTGGAGAAAAAAAAAATAAATGAATTCAGATGCCACATAGAAAGAGCACAATTCAATAGCTCACTCCCTTTTTCCAATCTTCTTTCTCATTCTTCATGGCATAACGAAAGAACTACATGAGGAGAAGCTCCAGGGTTTCAAACCCATAACCTATGCCTTACAGTGTTCCAAGTATTTGTGTGGCTGACCTCACATATCCATTGGCCAAGAGTGCATAATTTACATCTTTTGCTTGCATTTCAGCGAGTCATTGTTTCTTTTGATCTTGGTCTTCACAAACTTGAAATCACATTTCTTTTTGCCATCGACGTTCCTCACAAATAGTAAATTATATTTCTTTACTGTTGGAAAAAATGCACAAAGTCTTGTTTAACGTGTAAATATTGCAAATGCTGTTTGTTTAATCAGAGAATGATTTTCTACATGCATGTACGTTCTTTTTCACTAGTACTTTCCAATTTCTTAATCAGTTCATATATTTTCCCGTGTCTGTTTACTTATGTCTTATTCTCCATATACTTTAACCGCTTAGCGTGCTTTATAGACAATGGACCTGGATAAGCATGAGACCAGTTTGACACTCATCTTAGGGAAACCTATTCTGCAGCCTTGTATAAAGTCGTCATCACTGATCCAGCACTTCAATTTTGTACTGGCACAGTGGCACTGCACGAGGCTAGATGAAGTTTCAAGTTTCTTTTAAGAAGTGACTTTATTTCTTCCTTTCAAGGAAACAAAAATTAGGCTAATTTTTTTATTGGAAGAATATTTTCATTTCACATTTGGCCTTTTGTGATTACATATAAGTATAAAACTTCTCCATTTGTATGTTTAGATGAAGTTTTTTTAATTTTTAAAGCCCTGCCCGGAATTTTTATTTAATAAGTCAATTATCAATTTAATGGCTTTATTCAGACTGCTGCAGAATATTCGCGAAGGAAGGAAAACTTTTTCAATGAGCTGGAAATTGTTTTTGCTGATGTGGTATGGTAGCTTCTCATCATTTAATTATAATTTTTTGTCTTTCTCAGCTTTTAACTCAATGTTGGATTTTTTCTTCGGTGGCTCCTTTTTGAAGGATGACTTGTCTGATATAAAGTTTCCATTGAAAGTTTAACCTCATGTTAGGTGTAGCTTATGGCATTCGTTGGTCCAAAGGCTGACTTACTTCTGTGGTCTCCACTCCCTTTGTTTAAAAAGCCTTAAACCTTTTAACAAGTCGTATTTCCCGGCGAGTTAAATTATAAATGTCTAGCCCTGTCTTGTTCTCAAAGCTGTACATCCTAAATTGAAAGAGGCGATTGATTTCTGTTGTCAATTTGCATGTCCATTGATGGTTTAGATATTTCGAGGGTTCAGTTTAAATATGTTTTTCCTTAAGTCAAAATTTTGTTAAAAATAAAAAGAGAATTTATGCAAGAGGTATACACAATGTACCCGAAAAATCTAACCCGACGTAGTAAAAATACCACTTGCAACCGAATTTCTGTTTTGGGGTCCAAAGCAGCCAAATTATTTGCACATATAATTACATTTTGATTTATGTCTTTATATTTTTAGTTTGTGTTCTTCTCAGGTGATGGCCATAATTGCAGATTTTATGCTGGTCTATCTTCCAGCTCCTACTGTTTCTCTCCGACCGCCTATTGCAGTCACTGCTGGACGCCTTGCTAAGTTCTTTTACAACTGTCCAGATAATGCATTCCAGGTAACTATTTCTCCTTTCACAGTTTCACTTGTTGGATTAATCTTACATGATCACGTCTTAGTGATATATGTAATGTGAACTAAAAGGTGTGATGTTGTAAATTTCATTTATAGGTTGCATTGCGTGGAACCTCGTATTCATTGTTACAGAGAATAGGTGCCATAGTGGTGAGGAAATCTCTCTTAGTTTGCGTTTGAAATACTCACAGAATGAAGATTGAATACAAATTTACTATTGCCACGACTTTTTTTGCAGCGTAATGGAGCAAAGCTGTTTGCTGTTGGCACCACTTCATCCCTGGTAATTTCATGTTTAGGGATCTTTACAGGGGTTGGACATTTGCTTCCAATCACGTATAAATTATTTATATTGCTACCTTTTCATATCACATTGTTAAGACGCATAATCTATCAAGACAAATTCATGATATTGTTAATGGTCTTCTAATAATATCTAGGCCTGAATTTCACCATGCTCATTGATTCGTAAATATTCCCCCAAGTTTGATGTAGGTTCTTGTCCCATTAGACATGAGCAAGTACATCAAATTGTACCTAGATTATATCCCTTATATCATTGTAAGATCCAAAGGCATTGAGTAAGGAAGTGAAATTAGGATTAAATATATGTTTTTTTTGCGCATATGAGGACAATGATGTTGAAGAATATAAAAAGGTCAAAAAAAAGTATTTTTTTGATTCTCATGATTACTCATTAAGCCCTTGTTTGTCTACCATTATTCCAAAAAATTGTTTGCTACAGTAAGATTCCCCACCACACATTCACCTAATAAAATATTATACACACAAACCAATAAAGTTACTTTAATTTTCAACCACACATTCTCTAAAAAATACTATTCATTACACTAATTTTCTCCCAATAATGGGAGACAAACAAGCTCTTAATGGGTGTAGGATCAAACTTAGGTTTATCTACTTGGTTAATAACTCTATCTATGGACACTTAAACCTCTTCAAATTTGAATATGGGAGACAAACAAGCTCTAAAGAGTCTCTGGTGACAAGGAAAAAATTAGTTTGATTCTTCCCAACGATTACTATACCTAACATATGTTCTCTCCCCCAGCCCCTTTAGGGAAAAAAAAAAAAAAAAAAAGAACAAGTAAAATCCCTCTGTATTTAGCTCCTATATACGATGAGTGATCAACAAGTCTTCTTATACTTTAATCAATATTTTGTAGAATTTATGTCTACTCCATGTAAATATTTATAAACCTAATAAACTATGGAGTCAGACATAAGGAACGTGACATTATTCATTCATTCATTCATTAATTCATGTCTAGGTTGGGACGGTTGTGACAAATGCATTGATAAATGCTCGAAAGGCTGTTGACCACTCTGCTGGAGATGAGGTGGAGAATGTCCCTGTACTGTCAACAAGTGTTGCCTACGGTGTATATATGGCAGTATCCAGCAACCTTCGGTATGTGTTACGAAGATTACCTTTTATGGCATCATTTTCCTATAATAACTAAACCTGTATTGATGGCTTTTACTTTTTCTGTTGATTCTACGTCATGCCTATCTTATGCACCATTTCCGAGCAGCATGGAAACTCGGGAGTTACTATAATGACTCTCGTTACCTAATCATGCAGCAGGGGGACACAATCTAGTAAGGAATGGAAAAAATTTCCCCATCTTCAGGGCATGCCGATCACGTTAGTTAAGGGCCTGAAGATTTTTCCTACTCCTGAACATAGTAGATGGGACGTTCTACCTGTTCTATAAACTGCCTGCTTTTAAAAGCAGCCCCCATCTGTCTCACTCCAGGGGAAGAGGGGGGAAGGGACAGAGGTCCAAAAGGCAATTCTAACCAAAAAAATTACACATTATATCATAACGGAACGCCTATAACATATCATTCATTTTCTCTCACGCACTTTCGACTGGTTTAATCTTGACTGTTGGAGTGAGCTCAGCCTTCCCCTGGGGTTTGCCGGGCACATTAACCAGGTCTTGTTTTCCAAATCATCCGTTGGTGATGATTTCATGTATTTGACACGAAGATCCCTATCTATTTTGATGTCAATAGCTATCATTCAAAATACATGCATAAGTAAATTTACGTCTTGCATACTAGTGCTTGCACAGTTCTCTATTCCCATTCTTATTCTAGCCAAGCCCAAATCGCTCCCTATTATTAAATCAGCACAACTTTTCTTAAATATTTCTTCAATTTTTTCACAAGTTCATTTGAGTTTAGTGGAAAAAATTTTAGAATCATTCAGGCATTAAATTTTTCTTCAATTTGTTTACAAGTTCATTTGAGTTCAGATGAAAAAGTTTACGACTCTTTCAGGCATTAACACATAATGTATTAGTGATTGTGAGAGTTCTCTCTCTTTGTTCTCGAGCACTTTTATTTTCCCTTTATGTTTTTAGTGCCCAGTAATTGAGTTCTCAGTGAATTTTTGTCTAATATATGTGGCACTGTCTGGTGGATATCACTCTAGAAGTTTGCCAAAGTATACAGAGGGGACTCTGACTATCTTCCAATGTTCATGAAACTTGTAGAATTTCATTGACGTTATAGAATTACTATGCTGTATTGCTTTGGTGCATTTTGACATGTCTGATGTTTAATTGTTTATTTGCGACCTTCGAGCATACAAATACACGATGCAGGGAGTTTGAAATGACCTCCTTGGATTAATATTTGCATTTAGATAAAAGAAAGCGACTTCGATACCAACTTTCTGCTTAATTTTTTTTCCCTATATCCAACAGATACCAGGTTTTGGCTGGTGTGATTGAACAAAGGATGTTAGAGCCTTTGCTGCATCGGCACAAGTTATTCTTGAGTGCAATTTGCTTTGCTGTGCGAACTGGCAACACATTCTTGGGTTCCTTGTTGTAAGATTCTTCGCCTTTTGCCTACACAAATTCTTATACACCGTCATTGTTGCATGTTTTCATAAACTCTTTAAATGTTTTGCAGGTGGGTTGATTATGCTCGTTGGATAGGAATTCAAAAGGCTCACGATGTAGAGTCACAAGTGGGAACTTCTGCTTCATGCTGAGGTCCGTGAAGTAAATGTGAGTTTTCCCATTTGTCGACAACTTATCGAAACTTATCGAAATTATTCAGCTATTCAGGGTCTTCAGATATTGACGCAGTTGGTGTATTGATATTAATAATGGTGAAACGGTTATTTGGTTTTATTTTATCATTTCTTTGTAGCCTGGAGATTTTATTTTCCTAGTAAATGGATAAACTTGGTTTCTCCGAAGAATCAGTATACAGCTCTGCGATACACCGGAATGAATGTACAAAAATGTATACCTAAAGAAATTGTGTGACTTCCTTCAACTCTGTGAGAAGCGTTCATTATCTTGACTCGAGACGATAAATTTATCACACTCGTGCATGCTCATAAGTTGTTATTATTGCTTTAATATCGACTTAAATTAACTATTTCGATTGATGACTGTTGTAGAATTATAGGAGATATAGAAACATTCCCATGCCTAAAGTGGAAAGTCTTATCTTACCCGCTTGGAGAGAACAATAAGGTTTTCTTGCCACATCAGCAAGTAAGCAGTTTTATCCATTGTGGACAGGAGAACTATTTGGGTGTATTAATATTGTGGAACTAACTTCTTCAAAGTCTTCATTCAAATTTATGTAGT
This sequence comes from Fraxinus platypoda, assembly GCA_903798405.1. NCBI lineage: Eukaryota > Viridiplantae > Streptophyta > Magnoliopsida > Lamiales > Oleaceae > Fraxinus > Fraxinus platypoda. The sequence goes on along the minus strand of CAIGRT010224959.1, from coordinate 6,423 downwards.
AAAAATAAATGATAGCCCATATAGCTATTATAAATAAATTTGAGGCGTCCACATGAAGTCGTATTTGAAATTTCATTGGTTTTTTGGTTATAAGATCATAGCAATCTCAAGACGCCATATAAATTTGTCTACGCTTCCTATTTTAACATGTTTCTCTGAGGTGATCACATTTTCTTCTAAGAGTATGCATAAGACATCTCACAATCATCACCAAAATTTCTTTCCTTGATTTATTATGAGTCGATATCACCTTTGTTTGTTGCGTATATTCTTAGTTCTTGTATTACCGATTCTAGTATTGCCGCACTTCAATTTTAACATCTTTATATTTGGTTTAAATTCTACAAAATTATGAAAATTATATGCTTTAGGTCTTCATGAAAAAAAAAAATGAATTCATGTTTTAATGATAAATATACCTCACTTCGCTTTGTTGGCGGCGAAAAGACATGAATTTTGGTGATAAAATCGGCTGCATGGCCACCACCTGATTCACAAACCGGCAAGGCAATCCACGGGGCGTTGAACGAGAATAGCTCATAAGAATCTCATTATCTAGTGTCTTTTCAATGGATTCAGAGCTTGACAAGAATCATATGAAGGCAATCTTGTGTTGAACATATAATGTGGAGGCTCTGTATGCCAAAGCCATTTCTGAAATGTTTCAATGGGTTTTTGTAAATAGTTTCGAGGCATAACTCTCTCGTATATATGGACAGAATAGCCCCATGAAATGGAAAATGACCAGTTGTTTTGTCTGTGATAGCAGATGGTTTGCTGCAGCATTCGAGCCAAAAGTGCGTTGTAGGACAAGATAATATATTATTACCTGGTGAAATCCTTTATGGGGAGAAAGGTTAACTCCAATATCAGCAATGCAAGCCATTATGATGAAATCTGCAGCGTTTTGAGTGTACATATCCTGAGGCAACTATCCATGTCTTTGGCCAAGGCTTCTGCTAAAGGGTAACTCAATATAAATCCAGCACCACCAAATCCTTGGTCGAATGAGAACATAAAATTGTGATGGGGCACCAAGGTAGTACACACATTCCTAACCCTAATTTTAGTTTTCTACCTTATGCCTAACTCTACCTTCTAGAGCACAAAGCAAATAGGGATTGTCAAGCTGAAAATTGTGACCAATTTCCTTTAATTGTCCATGGAATCCTTCTTCAGTCCTCGTCGGGAGAAAAATTTAAGGATCGTCAAAGTTTTCCATTATTTGAAAAATTTGGTCATAAATTTCCACTAATGCTTTGGACAACCACCCCGCGGGATGAATGAGAAAAACTTCATTAGGACGGCCTTATATGTATAGTGATAAAATCATTTTATTAAAAGATTTTTTATTATTTAATAAATTTTATATTTCTCTCTTTACTTTAAAACCTTCCTCAGTAATTCCTCTCATCCTTTTTTTCTTGAAGTTCTTATTGAATAGGTGAAAACTTTAATGTGAGATCATTCAAATCAGACAACTTTAAAGCATGTCGACATTATGAGTGAAATAGCTTGCTTGAACAAGAAATATAAAATATTTAAAGAGGATTATATTGGAGTCTGTATACTCTTTGTTAATTTTCTTCAATTGCTTCAAAAGTATATCATCTTCCAATCCGGACGAGCCAAATTTCATCTATTTTCTTCTCATAGAGGTGTACAAAATTAATGAGGTCCATTATTTTTGTAGAAATTTGATGAAAATATGATGTGCTCTCACTCCTTTTAGGGATATCAACGAGTCGAGTCGAGCCAACTCGCAAGCCGAAATCCAAGGCTCAGGCTCACGCGTATTTTTTTGTCTGAAGCTCGGCCAAAAAATTTAGGCTCGACCCGAGCTTTTGACTAGGGTTTTATCTAGCCGAGACAGCTCATGATTTTTTATTTTTATTTTTTAAAAAAAATGACAGCTAGTGTAGCAGCCTGCAATAGAGACAGCTACGTGAAGCTTTGTTTCTTATTTATTTATTTATTATTATTTTTTTATTTTTATAAACTTGCTCACGAGCCGAAAATGCCCCGTGTCCCATGTGGCTCGACGAGCCACATGGGTTGGCTCGGGCTCGAGCGGACGCTCCAAAATTCAACTCAACCCGAGCCTCGGCTCGGTTCTACCAAGCCGTGAGTTGGGCCGATTCAAGCTTTTTCCATGTCGAGTCATGGGCCGCCTGAACCGGTGAGTCAAATTGACACCCTTAACTCCTTTGGTTGGACCTAATATTTTTTTGGTTCATATTTTTAAGTTCGGGATACAAGTTAAATTAGTATCCAAACTAAAAGCAGAGAACCACTTTTTTCAAAGTGATTTTAATTTCTTTAACCATGAATGACTTCGAAGGTCGAACTCATCAATCATATTAGCCCAAGAAACTTCAAATTCTTCTTCATTGTAGCAATGTGCATTCTAAAAATGCACAATCAAATAACACATTTTTCAATGATGGTAGCATACAACATCCCCAAAGCAATCAAAATCTAACTTCGAGTTACCATCTCTCCAAGTGATATACGGAAACTCGTAAAAATATTTAGTGAACATTGAAATACATTTTGATGTTCAATTTGTACGTAATACCACAAACTAAGTTTAGTGACTATTCATTTAATAAACCCAATTATTGGTTGATCTAATAACGGAAAAATTTTACCTCTTTTGTTGATTATATAAATAAACAACAATATATATGGACACTCTTACGAGAATTTTTTTTTTTTTTGCAATTTCTTGTAATTAAAAGGAAAAACGATAATATTAATAAATCATAAATATTAATATACTTTCTGCATATTTCATGAACTTTATGCATTCATTATAATGTCATATAATATTAGGAATTACATTAATTTTACTTTTGGACTAAAAATAATTAGTACTATATTTAAAAATTCATTGGTTTGAACAAATAATAGAATTTGAACATTAAATATTCGTTGATTCACGAAAAATATCGAATAATTGAATAAAATGTGAACATCTCAAAAATATTCATAAAATCAACCAAGAAATGATGAGGCCGAGTATTGTTAATGAAAACAAGAAAATCTTGCAACATTTTAATAAAATTGTAAAAAAAAAAAAAAAAACCCTAATTTTAAGCAAATAATTTGCATAGAAAAACCATACAAGCAATCCTAGGAGCTGTTGAAGGATGAAACCAAAGCAACATAAACTTGTGTCATTGACCCTCGACAGGGCAAACTCATCCTTGTAAGGCACGATACTATACTATATGTACCAAAATAATTTTAATGCTTAAGCGATTATCTCATCCGACATACACTCCCTAATTTTAACAGCTGCCTTGCTTCCATGTACACGAATAACATCACAGCATTCACATCTTTCAATCTGAGGAAGAAAAAAGATAAATTATGAAACAAGATATCGGGAGCTATATATGTGTGCCGAAAGTGAGACTAGAGTATTAGATTAGCACGGCCCCTCGTAATAATATTCATAAATGATTTGATTTAAGGGATCAAAGGAAACATGAATATCCGTGATAATTTATTAAAAATAAGACTTAGCTAGTTGTTTTCCTATGTGCACTGAACAATTCAGCTAGTTTGAGTAGAGAAAATATTGAAAAAGAAATAAAAGGTACATAAATATCTGCTTGAAAACATACCTCAGTGCGCTTTGTTTCTGGCGAGATGACATTAATTTTGGTAATAATTTCTGCTGAATTTGATGAACAAGGCAGCAGCCCACGGGACCATGCTCTTGAAAAACTTGTAAAAACATCATTCTTTGGTGTTTTTTTAATGGATTTAAAGAAGAAAAGATGGGGTGCTTCACAAGAATCGTTAGACGGCAATCTTGTGTTGAACATATAATGTGGTGGCGTTGGGTTCGGTAACCATGTTTCAAAGGTTTCGATGGGGTATTGTAAATAGCTTCGAGGCATGATTCTCTCGTATATATGTACAGAATAGCCCCATGAAATGGAAAAAGTCCAGTTGCTTTGCCTGTGATGGCAGACGGTTTGTTGCAACATCCGAGACTGGTCGACCTTGGCCGCCTTCATGAGGTGGCGCGTGGACTTGGCACGATCCATGGAGGGAAATATTGGTTCCAACATGTCGAAATGGTGAAGGGACATGAGTGGAAATTGTGGGTGTGATGATAAGAAACCGGATGCATCACCTCGCATATCCATCTGTAATACCACGTTCAAACATTAATTAAACACTATCTTGATAGCAAATATAAATTAAAGTTTTCATGATGTGAACCTCAGCATTAAAACCTTAAGTCTAAGTAGCATTTTAGTAGCATTTGTGTGACATTTCATATTTTTCCCATCCCAAAATTCATAATGTTTCATATAGAGAACATCTAGCAGTTGAATTTTCAATCATTGCGATTTTGATAATATATTAAATCATCTCGTCTTAAGGATTAATAGACGATGAACAAATAAATTTATCTAAAATAATATCTTTGTCGGTTTTCAATAAAGTGAACAATATGTTCTTAGTTACAATAGGTGAATTAATTAAATATGGATGATATATGTTATAACTTTCCTGGTGAATTCCTTGTAGAGGAGTCAGGTTGACCCCAATATCAGCTATACATGACATTGTGGTTAGATCTGCAGCCTCAAGATGTTCATATCTCCTTAAACAATTTTCCAAGTCTTTAGCCAGTGCCTTTGCCAAAGGGGCACTCAATATAAATCCAGCCCCACCAAATCCTTGGCTAAATGAGAACCAATAATTCGAAAAAATGAATTCCGAATGTCCACCAAGGTAATAATACTTTGTATGATCAAACTTTGCAAGACTTTCAACAATATTATCAAGAAAAAATATGGAATCATCATCTCCCATTACTAGCCATCTGAAATTCTCATGATGCTCTCTGAAAGTCTCCATGATTCCATGAACAATACGTTGGGCCGTAAGGTCGGGTTTCTTGAGAAATGTCGTAAGATTTTCTGATATTCTGTAAGGAGGAGAGGCTCTTGACCAAGGCAGGAGCTCTGCTGTTGGCTCTTTATCAAGAAACAGAAATCCCCTTGTAACATTTGGTCTCCACCATGATTCAATGTATGCTTTCCTATGATGCCATGCTAATTCAGATCCTACGAGGCCGAAAACTAGGTGGCTAAGGTTTGTTGGAGAATCATTAGAAATTGTAGAAATCGTAGAAGAATCGTTTGATATTGTAGGATCGTTAGTAATTGTAGGAGAATCGTTTGAAATAGCAGAAATTGTGGGGGAATCGTTAGAAATTGTAGGAGAAACAACAGACCTGGAGGAGATTGAAATGTCAGGCGCTGTTTTCCAGAAAGAAGATAAGAAAACTGAAGATGGACAACTGGGATATAGATTAGAAAGAGCAATGAATACAAAATAAAGAACCATGCAGAAAATTAGTTGGGTTTTGCATACGCCACCGAAATCTATATTATAATTAAATGATGCCATTTTCATGATCTTGAAACAGTAATGGTGTATCAGATTGAAAAAATTAAATCTAAATCAGAAGATGATAACTTTTGCTTCATGGGGTTTGTTAATTCATGTGATCATGTACACCAAGGAAAAATCTTGTACACACAAGGAAACTACATTCATACACCTAGGTTACCGGAAGTGTTGTTGAGTTGCCTCGTCTATAATCTAAAATTGATAGAAAAGATAAACAAGTTTTTTATATTTTAAGCTCGTTAACTTGTGGGCCTCAATCGTTTTCCTACACACATCATACACCTATTTTTATATAGAGAAAATTACCTAAAACCAGACATTCAAGTTTTCAAATTCAAAAATCAAGTTTAAGATTTATTTAATCAAAAATTAGGTATTAATTAAATTAATAATTAAAACCCAATTAATTTCCAATCCATATCTCTCACTCGTCTCTCTCTCTCTACCTCCCTTCTCACTAACCTCCCATCTCTCTCAGTGGGATCCCTGTCTCTCGCTCATCTCTCTATCTAAACCGTCTCCTCATCCCTTCTCTCAGTGATAGCGCCGCCCCCCTGGAAGAGAATCTCTGACGCATCGACGTCACCACCGGAAGAGAACCGTCACGAGTAGCGGCGATTTGCACAGCCCTAACGTCACCACCGGAAGAGAATCTCAGTGATAACGCAGCTCGCAGCGGCGCTCATCATCAGGCACGGCGGTACTCTGTTCGTCGCTCAGCTCGAATCTGAGGAAAGAGATTGGGTGTCGTCTAGATGGTGAGGTCAACGTGAGGTTGCGAGTGATTTTGATCCCAAAATCGCGATGGTTGGTGGTTGTGAGAACAACAAAGCTGCTGAGATCGATTTTTTTGTTTCAGATCTCCCCTCTCTCTCTTTGACACCGTCGCTTTTTTGTTGTGATGGTGATGTGGTGGTCATGGTGGTGACACTACATTTCTGGTTGTGTGATGGTGATGAGGTGTGGTGTGTGGGATGTGGA
>CAIGRT010224954.1:0-13404 GCA_903798405.1 Fraxinus platypoda | reverse complement strand
TTCACCAATTATCCAATTCGACTCTCGCCCAAATCCCAATCGCCCGTCCCTCGCTGTCGTGCCGCTTGCACCACTACCACCACAGTCCGGCCAGCCCGCCGTCAGGCTGCTACTGTCTCCGTCCGTCCGCCCGAGTCCCGTCCGTTGCAAGTTTTGGTGAGTTTGAAACTGTAAGTTGTTTTTCGGCATTTATGTGTCATTTTTTAAGTGTCTGATTCTGCAAATTGGAAATTTCAATCAGTAAATTTGTTGTCTAAGTCTTGTGCTGTTGCCTGTTGCCAATCAATTGAGCTAGAAAAATTAATTGTGACAATTGACATCTTGCATGTTGCCAAATCAGTCTATTAATAAGAAAAATAAGCTAAACGTTTGTCTGTTAATGCTTTAAATTAGTTCAAGTATCTCAGAACCAGAGAGAAAGATGAGAACAATTTATTCTGAATTTTTAAAGCTTACAAATTTTTAGAAATTGATTAGTGTAGACCTGCACACTGTGATTGTGAAGAAGAAAACTCTGCCCTTTTCCTTTGCTATGAAGAAACTAAGCAACTTCTATAATCTATTAGCGCTGGACCTTGAAACAGATTGACGTGTTAAGTACAGCTTTTTAATTTAGATGCCCACTGTTCGGATTAAGATCCCAGGATCCCAAGTTATCTCCGCTGAGTTACGTTCACATTCTGTGTTTTGCGTTTTCTGTTTAGAATTTGATAAATGAAGTTTTTCTNATTGACGTGTTAAGTACAGCTTTTTAATTTAGATGCCCACTGTTCGGATTAAGATCCCAGGATCCCAAGTTATCTCCGCTGAGTTACTTTCACATTCTGTGTTTTGCGTTTTCTGTTTAGAATTTGATAAATGAAGTTTTTCTTTTTTGATTTCTTAAGTGTAACAAACCTTTTGATTAATTCAACACCTTCCTGTTAGACATATGAGTTGGGAAGAAAAAGAATTAATTATGGAACATTGGTGATTATATGCTATATTGTGTTATTGTATTTGTTGGTTTCTGGATGTTTTAAAGAACTGAGATTTAGGTGATGGATTTCAATATAAATGGTAACACTTTGTTAGTCTAAACTGCGCTGTTAGATAAGTCTAAATTGCGCTGGAGGTGTCACGTTACGACGGGTAAAGCTGTTGACCAGGCTGTGCAGGTGCTTTGCTGCACAGTTGTGGTCCTCAAAATTCAACGTTGACCGGTCAACGTCCGCTCGGGCTGAACTCCAACACTAGGTCTGTCCCTGACTATGACCACTGGAGCATGCTAATGGAGAATTTTTTGAGATCAAAGGAATATGGCATATTGTTGAAGTTGGAGTAGCAGAACTAGCAGCAGGCACCACACTGACGGACCAGCAGAGAACTGATGTCGAAGGGCAAAAGTTGAAGGATCTCAAGGCAAAGAACTATCTCTTCCAAGCGATTGATCGTTCAATCTTGGAAACCATTCATTGCAAGGACACCTCCAAGCAGATTTGGGACTCCATGAAGAAGAAATTTCAGGGGACATAAAGAGCAAAGCGGGTTCACCTTCAAGCACTTCGTGCTGAATTTGAAGCTCTCTGCATGAAGACAGGTGAATTAGTTTTAGAATACATTTCGAGGATGATGGCAATTGCAAACAAGAGGCGGATTAATGGTGAAAAGCTCGAGGATGTCACCATAGTTGAAAAGATTCTTCGATCCTTGACAACAAAATTTAACTATGTTGTTTGTGTGATTGAAATATCAAAAGACATCAACAACTCTCCATTAATGAGCTACAAAGCTCCCTGCTTGTCCATGAATAGAAAATTGTCCTACAGGATAATGAAGAACAAGCCTTACAAGCTGCAACACATCCCAAAGGTTCAGGTCCTAGCAAAGGTAAATGGAAGGACAAAAACGATCATGCTATTGATTCAAGAGGGAAATGGAAAATTCGTGACAACAACCACTCAAATGGGTATAAATCGAAGTTTGCAAACAAGTCGAAAGTTGAATGCTTTTGATGTCACATGTATGGGCATTATAAGTCTGAGTGTCAAACTAATTTGAATAAGTAACATGGAGAAAGATCTAATTTTGCAGAGAAAGAAGAAAAAGTTTCTCTCTTGATAGCGTGTCATGCGTATCAAGGCACCGACCAAAACTTATGGTATATAGATACTGGTTACAACAATCATATGTGTGGGGACAAGTCATCATTCTCGGACTTGGATGAAACATTTCACAACTCTGTAACTTTTGGTGACAACTCCAAAGTTTCAGTCATGAGCAAAGGAAGTGTGCGAATTCACTCCAAACAAAAATTTGATCAAATTATTTCTAATGTCTTTTTTGTTCCATATTTAAAACCCAACTTACTTAGTGTTGGTCAGCTTCCAGAGAAGGGATACGAGATTTCTATCAAAGATGGAGTTTGTCGCATCCAAAATGAGAAACTAGGCTTAATTGCTCAAGTTAACATGACGACAAATCGAATGTTTCCTTTGTATCTAGACAACACTACTCAGTCATGTTTCTCTGCGAAATTGATGGATGAGGGCTGGTTGTAGCATTTTCGCTATAGACATCTAAATTTTGGAGGTCTAAAAATACTATAGCAGAAGAACATGGTAACATGACTTCCACTAATTCAGACTCCTTCTCAAACTTGTGAAGAATGTGCTGTTGGACAACAACATCGAAATCAGTTTCCTAAAGGAAAATCATGGAGAGCGAAGAAGGTGCTGGAGCTAGTCCACTTTGATATATGCGGACCCATTAATCCAACATCGAATGGTGGTAAACGTTACTTTATAATGTTCATTGATGATAATAGTTGGAAAACTTGGGTTTATTTTTTGCAAGAGAAGTCTGAAGCTTTTTCAGCTTTCAAAAGCTTCAAGACATTGGTCGAAAAAGAAGCAGGCAAACCTATTAAGATTTTTCACAGTGATCGAGGTGGAGAATACACCTCACAAGAATTTGTAAGTTTTTGTGAGGACCATGGTATTCAAAAGCAACTTACAGCAGCATATTCGTCACAGCAAAATGGCGTTTCAGAGAGGACGAATCGCACAATTCTGAACATGGTGCAGACTATTCTATCAAAAGGTCATATCCTAAGAAGTTTTTGGCTTGAAGTAGTCATTTGGAGCATTCACATATTGAACAGAAGTCCTATTCTTGCTGTCCAAAATGTGACGCCATAAGAAGCATGGAATGGTCGCAAACCAAGTGTCACCTACTTTAGAATCTTTAGTTGCATATCATATGCTCATATTCCAGATCAGAAAAAGGAGAAAACTTGACGACAAAGGAGAAAAGTGCATTTTTCTTGGTGTTAGTGAGATATCAAAAGAAACAAATTGTACAATCCTATCACCAAGAAAATTGTCATTAGTCGTGACATAATTTTTTATGAAGGACGGTTCTCAAAATGGGATGAAAACACTTCCAAACAACATATACATGCTGATTTTGATGGTGGAAATCAAGAAGAAAGGCAGTAGCCCCTACAGCATCAAACTCCAGCAGTTTCTGTACCCGAAAATCCACCAAATGCAGCTTCGATTTCTGCTAAAACTTCACCAACAGCTGTAGAATCTGATGAACATGTTGATGCAGCAGCAATTTCGTGTTCCCAACGTGTTAGAAAGAGGCCAGTGTGGATGCAAGATTATGAGGTAACTGGGATTGATCAATCTAAGGATCCACTTACTCATTTTGCTCTATTTTCAGATTGTGATCCTACAGTTTTTGAAGATGCTATCAAAGAAGCGAAATGGAGGAAGGCGGTGGATGATGAAATTACTACTATTGAAAGGAACAACACATGGGAGCTAACTGATCTTCCAAAAGGGCACAAGACTATAAGTGTCAAGTGGGTTTACAAAACAAAGCTGAAGGAGAATGGAGAAATTGATAAGTACAAGGCGCGCTTGGTGGTCAAGGGCTATAAGCAAAAATTTGGTATTGATTACAAAGAAGTATTTGCTCCGATTGCAAGACATGACACAATCAGATTGGTGATTGCATTGGCAGCTCAAAACTTATGGCCTATTTTCTAGTTGGATGTGAAATCAGCATTTCTACAAGGAGACTTACAAGAAAAGGTATTGTTGATCAACCTCATGGTTATGTGAAGCTAGGTAATGAGCATAAGGTGTATAAGTTGAAAAATGCTCTATATGGGCTGAAACAAGCTCCAAGAGCTTGGTACATCCATATAGAAGCCTATTTTTTTTTTTTAAGGAAGGTTTTAGAAGATGTCTATATGAGCATAATCTTTTTATTAAAATTGAAGATGGAGGAAAGATGTTTTTTTGTATGCTTATATGCTGATGATTTAATTTACACTGAAAATGATAGGGCCATGTTTGAAAATTTTAAAAAGTCCATGATGAGTGAATTTGAAATGTCTGATCTTGGAATGCTACATTATTTTCTTGGCGTTGAAGTTGTTCAATCAGCTACTAGAATTTTTATTTTTCAAAAGAAGTATGTGCAAGAAATTTTAGACAGGTTTCAGATGAAGAATTGCAATTTGGTGAATACACCAACTGAGTTTGGTTTGAAGCTAAATAAAGATCATAAAGGAAAGAAGGTTGATGGAACTCTTTACAAGCAGATTGTGGGAAGTTTAATGTATTTAACAGCAACAAGGCTAGATATAATGTATTCAGTGAGTCTCATCAGCAGATACATGGAAGATTCGACACAGATGCATCTGCTAGCTGCCAAAAGGATACTACGGTACTTGCAAGGTACTAAGGAATTTGGGCTGCTCTACAAGAAGGGAAAGAAGTCAGACTTGATTGGTTTTACTGATAGCGATTACGTAGTGGATCAAGATGATATAAAAAGTACTTTAGGCTATGTATTTATCTTTGGTTCAGGGGCTGTTTCATGGTCATCAAAGAAACAATCAATCGTCACTCTATCAACTATTGAAGTTGAGTTCATTGCTACAACTTCATGCACATGTCAAGCTATATGGTTGAAGAGAATTCTTGAAGAGCTTCATTTCAAGAGACAAGAGCCTATTGCAATTTTTTGTGACATCAATTCAGCAATTAAACTCTCCAAAAATCATGTTCTATATGGAAGAAGTAAGCACATAGATGTTGAAGTTTCATTTCCTAAGAGATCTTGCAGATATATTCACAAAGCCTCTCAAATTTCTTTTGTTTCTGAAGTTAAGAGAATTGTTAGGTGTTTGTATGTTGGATATTTGAGGGACTTCAGAGTTTTTTGTTTTTGAATTGTGTATTAAGCCCCCGTTTGTTTCTCATTTTTCATCCATAAAAATGAAAAATATGACCATTATCCATCACATCAAGCCATCAATTTTGAATTTCTATCTCTTGTGTGGGGTTCAATAACGACTATATTTTTCTTTTCCATCACATCAATATTTAAATTCAAATTTTATATCTCGTGTGTGGACCCCAATAACGACTATATTTTTCTTTTTCATTCTACAATAATGAGAATCAAACGGGCCCTAAACTGAATGTTTGAACATCAGTTTAAATGAGGGATTGTTGGAAAAAGTTAGTTTTGAGACCAAGTTTTGTTTCCTAGTTGTTGTCATAGTCTTTTGGGAATTTGTTGTGTTCAGCAAGTTAGTTTTTTATTTATTCAATAGGTGTTAGTTTTGGCACGTTGTATAGTGCCTATTTTCTTGCTTTTATATATATAAAAAAAAAGGTTGAATTCCAACGTTGAGGGCCCCGCCCCGCCCTGCCCTTAGAGCATTGTGGAGAAGGTAAATTGCGGGATGTGCCTCAGCATAAAAACTAAAGGTTGAACCCCAACATTTAGTTTTTATTAAGTATGTCCTCTTTTACTTGTTTCAGCATAAAAACTATTTCTCTTCTTTATTTGTATTAGATACATCGACAAAACAGTCGAAAATGGAATTCTATTACATCTTTGATAAGTATATGGGCTTTCTATGTGAAAATTGAAGACTTCCTCTATTGTTGGAAATAGAACAATACAAGAGGAAAATCCCCCGTCCCAAATTTCAGTTTTTGTAATTGTAATTAATTGCTTTTATACCATAAGAATGAAAATTAGAGTATTAATTACGTCAATGATCACTGAAATTTTGAGTAATTATTTCAACAGACAAATAGTTACTGAATTTATTTTCTTACAATAATGGTCACTCAAGTTTTAAACAATTGCATTTATAGTCACTCGATAAAAAAATTTAATATTAAATTTTACGTGACACCATTAAGTGTCAACACGCCACCAAACATTATTATTTATTAGGTCAAGTCAATAAAAATCGTTGTTCAAAAAATGTGAATTTACCATACAATTTACGCTAAATAAATCCAAACAAAACTAAAATCTCATTATATTTTCTTATCTGAACATGTTTAATCGCCAATTTCTAACTCTCAAATTTTGCCATGTATTTGAAGTAATGAATAAAGTCATTTGGAGATACATTGACATTTAGTCCCACGTAAAATTCAAAGTTAATTTTTTTGACCGAATAATTATGAATATAACAATTAGAAACTTAAGTGACTATTACTATATAAAAAAAGTAACTTAAATGATCATTGACATAATTACTCAAAACTTCAGCGACTATTGATGTAAATTAACCCCATATTGAAAGAAAAGTAAAATCTATTTCAAATTATTGAATAATAAATAAAAAGCTACGAGCCCTCCAAATTAAAGACCTTCAAAAATCATTGTCACAATAGCTTATGCGATTTTTAAAACATGTAGATTAGCGACAATTGATAACTTGGTTCAAGGGATAAATTATAAATAGTTAAATACGAAAGTTAAAAATAAGATATAATGGTTTGAATTATTCAATCTTTTAAGACGGAACTCAAGTAATAGTTCATGATGCTTAAACAAGTCATTTCATCCATCTAGAAATTCAAAGGAGCCATTTAATTTCGAGATTGTTCTCAAGACAACCACCATCTTGTAAATCTCTCTTGAAGACGAGTATCATGATGAATTATAAAAGTGATATTTTAATTTTATTCGTATGTGGGTTTTAAAATCTAAAAAATATTGATGTAGATAGTGAAAGGTCCATAAGCTACATAATGAGCACAATCATTCAATATAAAGTTGTTTTTCTCGTAGGCTCGCAATTGAGTCAAACACGACCTTCTTTGAATTGAGCTTCCCATCACTGAAAGCATACAACAATACGGAAGATCTAGAATAGAAAGATCAGACGTTTGTAGAAAAGGAAAACAATCTTCATCTCGAATATTCAACACATTTTGCAAAGATATTATTTGTAAAATGAGTTTTCATCCGGTACAACAAAAATTGTTTCCTGCAATCGGCAAAAAACATTTTGAAAGACCTTTTACAACGTTCGGATGTATGTTGGGGGCTTTAATGTTATCATAGAGTAGAAGAATACGACAACATTCAAAAACCATTGCAAAAGGACTTCAGTGAACATTATTTTTTTTTGTTTTTTACAACGTTCATTACTCATTGCTTTTATTTAATTTTGCACCATATTCTTGTTTGGTTGTCTTAATATCCTTTTGTTAATTTATTATTGTACTTTATTTTACATGTTCGCCTTTTTTATCTTGTAATTTTCAGTAGGTGATTCTCGAAATCATTTTTTTTAGAGGGATGACAATTTTGAAAATGTTGTTGGAAATGGTGTTTTTTTTATAATCATTATGTATTCCTACTGTTAAAATGGATTATAAAAATAAAGAACATAGTGTTATGAGATTTAATTTGTTTTTAAATAATATTATAATCAAACAAATATATATATATCATAACCTTTCGACTGATGTCTTACACTTTGGGGCTACAACTACGTATTCTCTCTACAAACTTAGAATCATTGGGCAATAGAAGGGTGTTTTCTTTTGGTAGAACTTTGAATTCGTGTTGTAGTGCAAGAAAATTTAAAATATGTGTCATTTTACTTTGGTTATCGTATTATGGAAAGGGCAAGTTAATTGGTAGTTGTTGCAATTCCAACAAAGGGAAATGGCTTAAATCTCCATAAAGAGAGTGATATCCGTCCTTCAATCTAATTTTTTACAAGTCTTCTTTTAGGGTTTATTGTAAATTTAATATTGGCATATGTAATTTCACGAACACATACATTTAACGTAGAAAAGTGGAAGACATTCAAAGTTTTGAATTAATAAGAAATAAGAGCGAATTTGATTTTTATTAAGAGACTATCTAATCACTTAGACATTTTGAGTTGAAACTCTAATTCTTCATTGTGGGCGAAATATACAAATATCATTAAGGCTGTGTTTGGTAGCAATTTTTCTAACAAAAAAAATGAATTTTCTGACCGTTANGACATTTTGAGTTGAAACTCTAATTCTTCATTGTGGGCGAAATATACAAATATCATTAAGGCTGTGTTTGTTAGCAATTTTTCTAACAAAAAAAATGAATTGTCTGACCGTTAACATCAAAGTCAGCCGCAAAGTTTGACTGACCCTCTCACATGCGGATCCCACTGACAACATTAAACGGTCACAGTTTTAATTAAAATTGGACCAAAATTGCTACCAAACATGCATTAAGTTTGAGTTGTAGAGACTTGAATTTAGATCATCAAACCCTTCAACTTTATTTCATTTTTTCAAGTAATAAATGATTTGAGGTTGTTATAACAAGTTTCAAATGAACCAAGCTCAAAAATATTCAACTGTTCAAATGTATGATATCTCAATGTTAAACATTCAACCATGTAAATAATATATTGGTTTTTATGCTATGTATCAACATAAATATATTGAATATTCAAATTTATACAAAAAGGGGTATTGTAACACTTGAGATTTTTCCAAATGTATTATCGATATGCATGTTAGAAAAGTCGAGGCCTGATAAACTAAATAATTATATAGAAATTTGTAGAAAAATCAGGAGTTAAGACAATTTTAACTAGAATGTAATAAAAAATTGTAAGTAAAAAATATAATTTTTGTTAGTAAAAATGGTAATTTTAAAATTTAGGTTTGATAAAATAAGCAACTTAAAAGTAAATTTAATTTTTTTTTAAAAATATTTTTAAATAAGTTTAAAGGGTACGAAGTATCATATCCAAAACAGAATATGAAAATAAAAAATTGTTTTTACACTGTCTACTGAATAAGTTCATACATCCTTTTCGAAATTCATTTTTGTTGGTAAAAAAATTCTTTTCGATAAGAATAACAATTTAAAAGTAAATTTTAACTTATTTTTATGCTCTTAAACAAAATATGAAAATAAAAGAAGAAAAACAAAAAAAACGGATATTATTAGGTCGGTGGAAAGACAGAAAAAAAGGAAAAGTATACTCCTGAGGCTGCACCACCAACTGAAGAGATCTACACGCACACAATAAAATACATCTGTATCTATATATCCATATTTATACACATCTGTCTATACATATATACGCCTGAATCATTTTGGTCCCTCTTTCTGATCGATCTTTTTAGACTCTATTCAGCTACAACCTATACGGATAACTTTCCATACAAATTATTACCCAAACAAACGTATCATCGAAGTATTTCACTTGTGCTTTGTCCAAATCGGTAATCATGAAGATCTTTTAAGGTTCATTGACTGTTTCTTTAGCATTTATATGGGTTCTTTTTTATTTTTCATTTCAGGCATATGGGTTTTGTTTCTTTTTTACCTTATATGTTGTAAAATGAGTTTAATTGATTCTTATTTTATTTTATTTTTTGAGTAATGGGTTGGTGTTGAATTTTGTATAAATGATGTTGTTGTTGAATGTTGAATTGTGGATTTTGATTGATGACTTTGATTGACTGAATATGCTATCCTGGTCAGGTGAATTTTACTGTGTTGACTCAGGCAAAAAGGTTCCTTTTCTGGGAGGCGTTGCAGAAAGTTGGAATACATGGGATTCAGAAAGTGATAATTTTGTGTTAAAGAATTGACCCAGATTTGAATCTAAAGTAATTTTCTCGAAATTTAAATTGTTACTACCTCTTTAAGCTGACTAGTCTATTGAGATACTGAAAATTTGAGCTTTATTTCTGTACATCACTCAGACTGTAAATAGAACACGAGAATGTTTATGTTGCTTGTACCTTTTTCTTGCAATTAAATGTTTGTCAAAACTAGTTTGCCAGTTTCCAGTCTAGCTTCTTAGGGTATTAACTGGGAGTAATTCATGTTTGGTGCGGAAAGTTTGTATTGTGTTCACGAATTAATAAAAAGATGCCAATTTGTGGAATGTTTTATGACAAGTTGCTGACAGATATGACGAAATAATTGGAACTTTTGCTTTATTAAAGCTTGTACCCATTACAATTACGCACTGGATAAGCGCACACATTAATGGGTATAAGCATTACGGACATACATATGTAGCACATATGTGCTGGAGCGACTAGCGAGTGGCCACTTGAGCTATCCCTTTACTGCAATACAATCAGCTTTTATTTGTGCCTATTAAAGGATTTTAATCTTGTACAAAATTTTATTGAACATTTAACGTAAGATGTGAGCTAAAGAATGACATTTTTGTTGCATTTTGGAATTTTGAATGCTCAATTGTGTTTGCTTCTGATTGGTGGTCTTAGGATGGGCTGCAAGTGGTCAAAATTCACCTCGTGTTGTTTTATGTCGGAGCAAAATGGACCAGTTCACGAGGCGCAAAAAGCTGGTGTGTCAAAACTTTTCCCGCTTCCCCTTTTATGGGTACAGTTCCCTATCCCCTTTCGTGCGATCAAAAAGTCTGTTTTAATAGTATCTACATTTATTTGGCAGAAAATGAGGAAAAAGGTGAAGTTAGCGATTTGCCTACATTTCATGAATATTCCATTGAACAACTGAGGGTAGCTACATCTGGCTTTGCGGTAGAGAACATTGTTTCGGAGCATGGGGAGAAAGCCCCTAATGTCGTTTATAAAGGAAAGCTGGAGAATCAGAAGCGGGTTGCTGTCAAACGATTTAACAGGTCGGCTTGGCCCGATTCCCGGCAGTTCTTGGTAATTGTCTCTTTGAATGTTGTATTCTTGCATTGGATGCCATTTTCAGGAAGGTCTTTGTTTATTAACTACTGGGTATATAATCGATGGAGTCTCTTGTTCACCCTTTATCTCTAGTTTCAGTCCACCTCAATTTCAGAAGTTATTATTTTGTGGATAACGGTCAGCTTTATTTATTAGCTCAGTGTTTGTGATTTTATCTTCTTCATATCAGATGTTCGGGATAGTGACGACTTACTTACAGCTTAAAATTATATGGTCTTACGGCGCTCTAACAGCTTTTTAAATTACCTATTTACTCAATTGCTCATAATAAAATTGAAAATTTTCCTTGCTGAAACTTTAGGATGAAGCAAGAGCTGTTGGCCAACTTCGGAGCTACAGATTGGCCAATTTGATTGGCTGCTGCTGTGAAGGAGACGAGAGGTTGCTTATTGCTGAATTCATGCCCAACGAGACACTTGCAAAACATCTATTTCACTGTGAGTACATTACATGCAATCTATTTATAGTCATTCCAATTTATTTCTAATATTGCATGTGTTCTTTTATATGTAAAGTAATTATGAAGGTTGCTTAATTTCTACTTTTTAACTTATTTGTCCTCTGTTGTTGTCGCATAGGCTCTTTTCTATATTTTGTTTGAAATATAAGTGATTTCTCTTTTCATCAACTACATGGCGGGAAGTGTCAAGGAGGTTGAAAAACGCTATTATCTGTTTGATGCTGGTATGGCCAGCCTTTGCTGTGTACAGATGTAATGTAACAGCCTTTCTTAATCTGTATAATTTATAAAGAGGGATCGAACTTATAGTCTTTTCGCCAAAGGCTCTAAGTTAATTTCCAGTCTAAACCATTAAGGTAAGTCATGTCTAAAATTGTAAGCGTATCTCACTAATCTGGGACGGTAACATATGACAAGAGAGACGATCTGCATCTAATGCTCTCCTACATCATTTGCTCTTCTACATTCTAAATGGAAAAAACCTTTGTGCCTTTCATATTTCTATTCAATTTTTTTAACTGTATGGACATGTGCTAGTATGCCAAGTTGTTAATATTTAAGCCAATTTAGGTGAACAGTGATCATTGAAACTGATCATATAAACGCCTAATTTCCAAAAACTCCTCTCTCCATGTTAACCCAATAGAGTGATCAAAATGAAGAAAGCTGTGTAGGCATAGATGCTGGTGTAAATATTGAGTGCATATTTGGGGTTTTGTTTCCCACAGTTAAGAGTTTTAATCTTAAACTTTTGGATTTCTTTAATTTCTTTGACAGTTAGCACTTGGGATTAAGTTTTCTGACGTGTTGTATGCTCTTTCATTGTAACCTAATTGTATTTGGACCATTCATCTATTTGCTATTATTATGTTTCATTTGCATGTTGTTCAGGGGAGACACAACCTATGAAGTGGGCAATGCGGTTAAGGGTGGCTTTATATATTGCACAAGCCCTGGAATATTGTACAAGCAAAGGACGTGCACTTTATCATGATCTTAATGCTTACAGAATAGTCTTTGATGATGTAAGTATAAAATTATTTTGATCCTAATTTTCTCTTTTCTTCTTGAGTCTGCATTGTTCGAAGTGTTTATTGACAAAATATGTGCAATATTTACACTTTCGTTTTTCTTCCCTTTTTGTCACAGGATGGGAATCCCAGATTGTCATGCTTTGGTTTGATGAAGAACAGTAGAGATGGCAAAAGCTACAGCACTAACTTGGCATTTACTCCACCGGAGTACCTAAGGACTGGTACTCTCTCAATCTAGAAATAAGTCCCCTAAGCCAAATTAGCTTTAAATGGCAGTCATTTCTATTTATTTCTTGGAATGTCATGTTTTGAGATCAATGGGTCCTATTATGAAAATTTCCCTGCCATCATCTTTAGAAGATGATAATCAGTTATTACTTGGAGTCAAAGAATAAATTCTGGCAGCTTTGTACATGCCGTACTCAGCTTTCGAAATATTTTATGATGAGTTCTTCACTCACACTTATCATGTGTTAAAACCAGTCATAATACATCAGGAATTCTTGCTCAATGCTCACCTAATGAAAGTATGAACTCAATGCAATTTAATGTAGAAGCCATGGTTCATGTTTGGAGACTACCACAAATCATTGGAGATCATGTATCAGAATATCTTCATATATTATTTTAACACTAATATTTATTCTCAGTTTATTAGCTTTCTCTCTGTTTGAGTTTTTTCTGCAAATCATGGGACTGTTGTTGATAGCTATAAGTGCAATAGCTGAAAATAAAATGATAATAGTCTTTTTAGCCCGGAAGAAGCTTAGGGCCTGTTCTCTTTGCCATTTTCAACCCTTTTTCTGTTTTCTATTTTTCAAAACAGTGAAAACGCGTTCTCTATCCTATTTTCGAAAATTTAGCCTCTGTTTGGGAGCCATTCTTCCTC
>CAIGRT010224953.1:0-32643 GCA_903798405.1 Fraxinus platypoda | reverse complement strand
TATGTCAAACCGACCCAAACCGACCCGAGTCGATTTAGTTTGGTCGATTTTTCGATTTTTTTGCCCACCCCTGGATATATAGGTGGCAAAATGAGTAAAATTGTTTTTACAAATTGTCACGTGTCCCGTGAACAAAAATGCTATGGTTTTCGATGTAGCGTGGTTGATCTTTTTCACTTCCTCATACTCTCCCGCTCCAACCCGCCCGCCCGCCAGCCACGGCGTCCTTCTTCAACAGTTCCCCCAATTAAGAGGCACCCAAAACACGCCCGCAACAGATGCATACACCGTCCCTTGAAAAGGCCTTCTAATTTCGTAGCGTTCAGTAATTTTCTCTTCGATCTGTTCTTTTGGAAGCAAAATTTAAATCGAAGTTCTTTTTGAATGGAAATTCTTGGGTTCTATTTTTGAGAAAAAGAAAATTTTTACGAATTAGAAATTCTTCCTATTAGAAAGTATTGAAAGGTAAAGCTATGGTTAGTATGCGAATATTTTATTTTTGCAGGTACTAAAGAAAACAATAATAAAACAATGGATGCCCAGGCAAAGAAGAAAGCGTTGTTTCGTTCAAAATTGAATGCTCAGAAGCAGGAAAAGCAACGCATTGATTCTCCTCTTGTGAGGTATTGCATTTTTTGTTCGCTCACGATACAAATTGTGAATAATGAAGCAATTTTAGTGACCGGACTATTCTTCATGGAAGAAAACTTGGTTATTTGTGAAGTCAAAGAAATTATTTACTTGTACAGTTGTACTAATTGCCCAATTCCTGAGTCTATGATACCCAACACGTGTATGTATGTCCTGTGTATATACATATATGCGTTCCCTTTTGGTTGAAGATAGGCTACCAGTTTGAAGTTTAGCTAACATGTATTGCATAGTCAAATTTAAATGTATCCAAATGAAAAATGGGGAACTTTGAGACACTTGAGTCATGATTTGTATTTTCCATGTGCACTTAGTTCCAACGGGGATTACTTTGCTTGTTGAAATTGTGAAACCTTTGTAGTGAAATTTTGATATCTTTGTAGTGAATTCATTTGTAGAAGCACTAGAAAATCATTGAAATGAAATTTCTAATCATATTTTTTTCGACTCATATTCAAACAATTAAATCCTATTTGTAAATGTAGGTACAATGAACATGATCAACTGGTTTGTAGAGTTTGTGATGTTGTCATCAAATCTGAATCTCTCTGGCCTGCACACCAAGCTTCTCGAAAACATCACGAGGTAAAACTTCAATTGTGCCAGGCATAAATGCTTGAATCAGTTTTCTGGTGTCAAGTTGTAATAGGGATGGCAATGGGCTGAGCCATATGCACACGAGCTCGGCTCGTTACTCACGGGTCGAGCTCGGCTCGGCCCGTGAGCTCATGGCTCGTGGGTTGGNTTTTTTTTTGATATACCTTTTTTCTAAAAAAATAACCCTTTACAAAGACGATCCCACGAGCTCGTTGGCTCGTGGGCGAGCCGAGCGGGCTCGTGGCTCGTTTCTTGGCTCGATTGACACCACTAAGTTGTATTGGAGATAAAATCACTGCTGACTTAACAGGGAAATCCTCAAACTTTACTGTTCTAATGGAATTATAGGTTGTTAGTATAAAGATAAACATGGTAATCCTGTGACGCTTTCTTGATATTTTAATGTTATTTGATAATGACGTTTATATACATGGATTGGCTGGATAACGTGAACCTTCTACTAGTCTATTTTTTATGTTAAACACGATTTAGATTGAAAAATATAATAAATAAATAGATGCGGGTGGGGGTGGGATTGGGGAATTTTTCCATCCCTAACTGGTGTTGAGGGGAAGGATATAATTCAGTTATGAGGTTACTTGAAGAAATGGGGGGAGCCAATGTATCTCGCACATATAAAAACGGTGTACAACTTTGAATCATTCACTTCCTTTCCCTAAACCAATCCAAATGCAGAAGTTGACAATTTTCCATTCTCTCTTCTTCCCTTCCTATCCAATATCCAGAAATCAACAAAGCCTTAGTGGTCAACTATTAACTTATCTTGAAAATATAATCATGGCTCTTCTTTCTACCGACCTAGGAAAAAAGCCCAATGTACAAATAGGATTAGAAATTTAGAACTCGTAGTTTCTGTTTTATCCAAATCATGGCTCCCCTTCTCCCTTTATTAAGAATTCTTAAGTTAGATTTAGGATTTAGGAGCTAGAAATTAAGAACTAGGGCTTCCAAAAATAAATAAATAAAAACTCGAAGGAAGTTATATTTCATCCCATCTTGTGAGCAATTTTTGGAGGCTATTTTAAAAAGTGTTATTCCAAACTTGAAGCTGAATTGATATCATTTTCTTACAGATGTTTCGGTTTTAAATTTGTGCATCCATATATTTTCTGATCAATTGAACTTTTCTTGTTACAATGCTTATGTTTTGTTCAGGCCATCAACAACCTCAAAGCTAATGCTGCTGCACTAAATCGAGCTAATAATACTAAGCCCATACCTCCTAAAGAATTTCCTAAGCCGCAATCTGAAGATTATCAAGAGTTGCATAAGAAATCTGAACCTTCAACTGCATTGCCTGAACATCGACTGTCATCTTCTCTTCCTCCTGATTTTTTCGATTACCAGGAGGCAAAGAAGCAGAAAAATGGTAAGATTTTGTTTATGGATATTACTTCTTTGTATACCCTTTATGTCTATGTAATGGGGAGAGTAACTCTTTGGGTGTGGCACGGCCTGTATGGTTATATAGAATGCATACAGTCAATGTAGGATAATTAGTAAATCTTCAGATGACTTGTGAATGGTGATTTAAGAACTTAACTTTGATGTTTGGAGTGTATCATCTCTCTTCTTATTTCCAAATACTCCTTGCATTATTATTTGCTTGAGCCCATTACTCTCGGTCCTCATGGAATCTTTCATTGAACAAATGAGGGAAGCACGTTAGAAGTTACCGATTCGAGTTTAATATCTCATTAATTGACCGAACGAAAGTTGGGGAATTCGCTGGTTTGGTACCTCATTAACTCGCTATGTAAGATAATTGATCTAAGAGCTCTAAATTCCTTTACTTCCTGCATGATGATTTGCTATAGATTAAAATTGGAACCAATCCAGAATACAGGCAATGTAGTAATACTAGTAATAAGGATAACAATGGAGTTACTATAGAGGATTGATTTGGAAGTGATTGTTTTAGGTATTTAGAATTGATCATTGGCAAGGAAGTAGGAAATGAAGCTGATACGATGTATAGAATTAGACTGCTTTGGATGAAATGGAGAAGTGCTACATAATTGTATGGGACATGATCCTATGAAGCTGAAAGGCTAGTTTTGTAGAACATTTATTTGACCAGTGTTTTTATGTACTTTAACTGCTACTGCTATGACTTTCTGAAGTACCTTGATAATGCAATTTAGATGATCTACAGTTGTAATTCAGATACTAAGCATTTCCTTATCCTGCATTTATATACTTCTAACAGCAAATAGTAAATCTGAGGTGGTTGTTCTTTTACAGAACGGAATTATGGAAAGTTGGGACATCCTGATTCACACACCAAGAATGATCTTGTTTCTGGGAAGAATCAAGTGGTGGAGCCATTTGTCTTAGGGAGTGAGACAGATGGATTATCTATTGCTAAATCCGGGGTTAGAGATTCTGAAATTCAGGCTTCCAAGGAAATCGGGCAGGTGTCAAAAGTAGTTGTTAATGCAGAAGATGCGCAAGTCAAAGGAGCTCTTCCTGAAGGTTTTTTTGATGACAAAGATGCTGATTTACGAGCACGAGGCATTACACCTATGAAACCGGATGTCAAGTAAGTTCCTTATATTTTTATGCTTTTTAACATTCTCATGTTAATTTGTAGGTGATGATTTGGTGACCTCATTAAAATGAATGTAATAATCATGTTGTTCAGATGTGCCTTTAATTTAAGGCTGTATCCCTCTCCAATTCTATATATCATTCAGTTACAAGACATGGGCCTTTATAGGCTAGGTCAACAAGTTAAAAAGGAAACAAACAAATATCCGCACCTGATCAGGAATCATACTTTGCCTAATCCCACAAAATCAGGGATTTTGAGTCCTAGGATTTATATTATTTTACAACTACATAGGAAACTAAATAATACATATTATTTTCCACACTCCCCCTTAAGCCGCTGAATATGAATTTTCCATTCCTAGCTTGGAAACAAGTGTCTGAAACATTGTATTGTTCAGTTCTTTTGTAAACACATCAACTAATTGACCTGTAGTGGACACGTAGGGTCTACAGATCAAGCCACTGTCTAACTTTTCTTTGATAAAGTGTCCGTCTATCTCGATGTGCTTAGTTCTATCATGTTGAACTGGGTTGTGTGCAATGCTAATAGCAGACTTGTTATCACAGTAAAGTTTCATAGGTCCATCCCATTTGATCTTGAGGTCCTCTAAGATGATCTTCAACCATAGTAGCTCACATACTCCTTTGTGTCATTGCTCTGAATTCTGCTTCAGCACTTGACCTGACTACCACATGTTGTTTCTTACTTCTCCAAGAGATAAGATTGCCTTGCCTCATAGGAAAGTGCAATATCCAGATATAGATCTTCTATCAACCACTGAACCCGCATAATCTGCATCTGTGAATGCCTCAAGTGCTAGTCCAGAGTTTCTTCTATACAAAAATCCTCTTCCTGGAGTTCCTTTGAGATACTGTAACACTCTGTTGGTTGCTTGCAAATGAACTTCTTTAGGACTATGCATGAACTGACTAATCAAACTCACTGCATACGCTATATCCGACCGCGTGTGAGATAGATAAATGAGTCTTCCTACCAACCGTTGGTACATTTCCCTATCTATTGCAGCATCTTCCTTTGCATTTCCAAGTCTAAGATTCGGGTCTATTGGAGTACTTGATGGTTTGCATGCTGTCATGCCTGTTTCTTTAAGAAGATCAGTAACATACTTCTGTTGGGAGATAAAAATGCCTTATCTAGAGTGAGCCACCTCAATCCCAAGAAAATATTTCAAACTCCCTAACATTTTGATCTCAAACTCTTTAGCCTAACACTGACTTAGAACCTGTCTCTCCATATTATCATCCCCTGTGACTATTATGTCATCGACATATACCAAGAGAATTGCGACTCCCCTTGAAGGTGAATGTTTAATGAACATTGTATGATCTCCTTGGCTTTGTCTATATCCAATGGCCACCATGACTCTTGCAAATCTTCCAAACCATGCCCGTGGTGATTGCTTAAGTCCATACAAGGCTTTCTTTAACTTACACACAGTATGAGCAGCCAAATTGTTCCCATAACCTGGTGGGATCTCTATATAAATCTCTTCCTCTAATTCTCCATGTAAGAATGCATTCTTGACATCAAACTGTTGCAACTCCCAACCATAATTAGTTGCTAATGACAACAAGATTCTAATAGTATTCATCTTTGCAACCAGAGCAAATGTCTCTAGGTAATCAATTCCATAGGTTTGGGTATAACCTTTGGCCACCAACCTTGCCTTGTATCTTTCTATTGATCCATCTGCTCTATACTTCACTGTATAGATCCATTTACACCCCACTGGTTTCTTTTTTGCCAGCAACTTTACCAATTCCCAAATTTTATTTTTTTCCAACGCCTCCATCTCCACATTCATGCTTGTTTCCATTTCTCATTGGATAAGGCCTCAGATAAGGAGGTAGGAATGACAACGGTATTTAAGCTAACAAGGAAGGCTCTATGAGATGGTGAATTTTTTTTGAAATACAAGAAATGTGCAAGAGGATATAAAGGTCGATTTGTACACTCTCTAGTTCCTTTTCTAATAGCAATGGGAAGGTCCTTGTCATTATTACTCATCTGAGATTCAATTTCAGCTTGCAATGAAGGATTAGAAATTGTTACCTAATTCACAGGATCTGGGTTGGAGTCTTGAACTTGCACAGATTCAGGGACAACCGTCTTTTTTCTTGAAAAAACACCTCGCCCTTGCCAAATCTCACATTCTCAAGAGCGGAATCTATATTCTCTTGGGGATTTTTGGACTCAGATTCAGAGATAGGAGACATAGGATTTGACACAGTGGAACAAGGTGAGGAAATTGAAACTGATTTGAACTTGGAAAATGACGGTAGATCGAGGAAAAACCACTCCTTATCTTCTATTCTTGAATTCTCCCCCTGAAGATCAGGAGTGGTGAAATATGACTCTTGATCATTGAAAGTAACATCCACCGAGACATAGAATTTCTTTGACGGAGGGTGGTAACACTTATACCCTTTTTGAGTCGAAAAATATCTGACAAAGACACATTTTAACGTACTTGGATCCAACTTTCCCCTATTTTGACCATGGATATGGACAAATGACACACACCCAAATATCCTAGGGACAAGATTATTTGTAGTGTGTAGTGTAGGTTAGGATAGAATGTTGAGAGTATTTCCATTGGGCTTTTGAATCCCAAGACTCTAGAAGGCAACCGATTTATAAGATGTGTGGCTGTAAGAACTGTTTCCCCCAAAAGGATTTAGGCACATTTTTCTGGAACATGAAAGCTCGAGTTGATTCAAGAAGGTGACCATTTTTCCTTTCCGCTACTCCATTTTGTTGTGGGGGTATTTACACAAGATGACTCATGTACTATTCCTTCCTTCTGAAAGTATTGAGATAGGACTTGGTTGAAGTAATCCTTAGCATTATCCGACCTAAACCTTTTGATATTGACTCCAAATTGATTTTTAATCATGGAACAAAAATTTGGAAGAACAGTACTAACATCAGATTTGTGTTTGAGTAAAAATATCCAAGTAACACGAGTACAATCATCAATGAATGAAACAAACCATCTGGCCCCTGAAACAAAATATCACTATGAATAAGATAAAAAGGAATAGAACTTCTTTTATTACTAATTGGAAAAGGTACTCGTTTGTGTTTAGCGATTTCGCACACTTCACAATGAAAATTTTCAACATTCAGACCTTTAAATAAAGAAGGAAACAGAATTCTAAGGACTCGAAATGATGGATGTCCAAGTCGGCGATGGTGAAGCCAAACTTTCACTTTATTGGATGAAAAAGAGTCGGAGACAAAAAATTGAGGTAATTTGCCCTTGGTAATGTTTGACTGGTTCGGTGTTTCGAGGTAGAGTCCATCCCGTTCTCTAGCATGTCCAATCATCTTCCCCGAATCCTCGTCCTGAAATACACAATAACTATGATGAAAAACTACATTGCAACGTAAATCTTGAGTGAGTTTTTGGATAGAAACAAGATTTGTGGACAATCTAGGGACATGGAGAACATTTTTTAAGGTCAGTAATGGACTTATTTTGACATCTCCTACACCTGCTACAGTGGTCAAGGAACCATCAACCGTGGCAATTTACTTACTGCTTGGACATGGGGTATATGTGAAAAAAACTTTAGGTGAATGGGTCATATGGTCGGTTGCTCCAGAGTCCATAACCCATGAGTTTGCAAAGGTTATACCAGGGACATTTAATCCAATAGAGGATGGAAACTCACTTGAATATGCCAATGAACAAGTACTTGAAGGTTTGTCAAGGTTGCCAATAAGAGATCTCACTTTCTCAACCTCTTCTTGGTTGAGACCTCCTATCTCCTGTGGTGCTATTTCATTCAGCTGTATCCCAGCAACATGGGCCTACCCATTATTCCTTGATTGTTCTCTTTTCTGTCCCTACTCTCGGCTTGGGGGTTTTCCATGAAGCTTCCAACATTTTTCACGAGTATGACGTGTTTTCTTACAATAATTGCACCACAAGCTATCCTTGTAATCACTGTTCTGAGCTTTTGGTTGGCCAGACCTTCCATTTTCAACAACTGGTGCTCTTTCCACATTCATGGTTGAATTATTGCCACCATTAGCCACCATGGCAGAGCTATCCATGCTTTGCGGTTCAAGCATCAGGCCTCTTCTGCTTTCTTCACCTCGAATCAATGCTACCACCTCATTAAAACACGGAATTTCTTGCTTGCCAAGAATCTGGATTCTCACCTGGTCAAATTCTGGGTTAAGTCCAACAAGAAAATCATAGACACTATCTTGTTCAATGAAGTCCTTTATAACAGCTGCATCCTCGGGGCATTTGGTTTTTATCACCCTATAATGATCAAGTTCTTGCCACAAAGATTTCAATTGATTGGCATATTCAGTAACTGTTTTACTCCCCTGTTTTGCAGCAATTGTCTTCACTTTAACTTCGTATACTTGGGCCACATCTCTAGCCTTAGAATAAGTTTGTTGAATTGTGTCCCAAATATCCTTGGCTGTAGCCAAGAACATACATGTATCACTGATTCCAGGAGTCATAGAGTTCCACAGCCATGCCATAATCATGGAATCCTCTTCATCCCAAGCTCCAAACCGAGGATCTTCTGGTTTCGGTCCCGTACCCGTGAGATGACTGATATTTCCCTTTCCTTTTAGCACGGTGTGAACAAGTTGAGACCATTTAAGGTGATTTTTTCCATCCAGCCTATATGCAGATTGGATATTTTGCAATTCCCCAGGTTGTTGGGTTCGAACATTCTCCTCCAATTGTGTTGCAGCAGTCATCTCTACAATCTCCGACATCTTCCACAAAAAGACACGATCTCTAGGCAATTACGGCAGATCAAACGAAGCGGAATTCGGCAGCAGTGAAGTTTTAAAAAAAAAAAATTGCAGGCAATGAAGGCCAATAATCAGATCAGATCATAACAGATCAGGTCTGAAAAAATTTCTTCCTAGAAACTTGTAAGCCTTACGGCTCTGATACCATGTGGATAAATGAGAATAAATTTTCTGTATATCATTCAGTTACAAGATATGGGCCTTTGTAGGCTAGGTCAACAAGTTAAAAAGGAAACAAATAAATATCCGCACCTAATCAGGAATCATACTTTACCTAATCCCACAAAATCAGGGATTTAGAGTCCTAGGATTTATATTATTTTACAACTACATAGGAAACTAAATAATACATATTATTTTCCACATTCTGTTCTTTGCCAGTGTACTTCCATGGCTTCGAGCCCTGTGCACGAAATTGAATTGCTTTCACTCTTTCGAGCTCAATATCCTCTGGATGACACCACAAGGCACAAATCTATTTGGCACCATAAACCATAAAGTTATTGTCAACTTATGGTTTTTGGAGGGCTATGTTGTCCAAATTCATGAACACAAGAAAAGTGGGATTACTTTATGACATTTGAAGACTTCTAATTTTGGATACTAGGAATGTTAAATACTTCAATGGTGTTGTTTGGATTGATTGAGATGATAGATAGATTTAAATGTAACAATGTGCCACTTGGCTAAAATGGGCAGTTTTTTGCCCAAAAAGTGAGTGTTCATATTGAATGTAGTGCAGGTAGTTGTTCAATGTGCATTGAGGATGTCATAGATTGTGAGATGGGAAATTATGGAGATAATTTGGTGCTGGCGCATTATTATCTTTTAGCGTAGAGCGGCAGGTAACTAGAAACTATTGTGATATCGCTCAATAGATCCACTTGTCCGGGTTAGAATTACATGTCCTGTTTTATTGAAGTGGTGTGAAAATCATTTACCTGTGATGACACAATTTAACATTTAATGTGTGCACAACAATCAGTTTTGGAGGATAAAGTATGTAGATTTTCATGGATTAGGTGGTAGTAATTGATCAAATCTTTTGTAAAGAAATTTGATTTCCTTAGAGAAGTGGTACATTGAGCACATTGTTCTTCACACAGGGAATAATGATGTTTCACTTAATGATAAGATTAGTAGTTATGGTTTTTTTTTTTTTCCTTCCAAAAGGCTCTGGTTAATGTTTATAATGCAGATGAATGGTGGTCCAGCTTTGTCTAAAATTCTAACTGCACGTTCTACTCTCATTTATAGTTCGCAATCTGAAATTTTACAGTGAAACGCGATATTCTTTCTACTAATTCATGATTACATTCTACACTCCTTAACTAGCATTCTTTTATTTGTTTCAACTGGTAAAGCTGACTTGTGACATGTGCACATAGGGATGAATATAAGGAGTTTGAAAAGTTAATCCAAGAGGATTTACAGGAGATAGACAACCGCTTGGAAGAAGAAGAGGCTAGACTTTTTTTCCCAACTTCCATTTAATAAATCCAGGGTTTTACAGCAAGGAATTGTATCACTGACATTATTGCTGCTGCTTTTTGCAGTTTGATGCAGCTGAGACGATTGAAGAAGCTGAGACTGTGGAACAAAAGTAAGTTAAAAATGTGGGGACAGGATACTTTGTTGGGATATCATTTTAACTAAACCAGCTCCGGATCTCAAATAATATTTTCACTTTTGGTTTTGATGTCTTCAGGACTTACAGAGAGAGAGTAGAAATGCTAAGGAAGAAAAAGTTGGAGACTAAGGCTGCTAGATCTGTTAATTCTAGTAAAGGTACTGAAGTTTCACAGAAGGAGTCTAGCCCTGAAGAATCATCAAGTGATGACGACAATGATGATGTTTTAACAGTTGATTGGAGAGCAAAACATCTATGAACAATTGCGCCGTATTTGCAGGTGGTTCTCCCTATCTCTCCCTCTCTCTCTATCTATGCTCCTGTTGTGCACGCAAGTGTAATAACTGTCCATTCACTTGCATAGATGTTGTAAGTTGATTAGTTAATCACAGGTTTTGTTTGATACTTCCAAAAGAAATATGGTTTTGTATGTCCCTGAAAGTGTTTCTTATAATTGCTTGCTATAATGATTTTGAGTTGCTTTCTGTCACAGATTGAAGCTTTTGGTCGAATTCCATCTCAATGAAGTTGAAAAAGTGTTGTCTCAGTTATTTTTCCTGGATAACTGATAAGCTTTAATTTTGCTAAAAGGAGAAGCTTCTATTTCTCCCTCTCAGCTTCCGTTTTCACAGATCTAGTAGTGCAGATAGTTTTTTTTGTCACGGATTTGGAAAATCTACTTTATATGAAGCTGTGGGGAATTTAATGGATGCCTGCATTTAGCTGTAAATTGATTTCATGAACCAAACCTCAAGACAGTGGATTGGATCAACTTTGAGACGCAGTTATGATTAATAATTTGACTTGTATGTACTTCTTTATACAGGATTACTATTGAACTAACTTTTCCTGACTCTAGAAGTGGTGGACATCCCACTTATTATTGTGTTTTCTCTCGTCATTCACTCCGTACACTCAGCAACAGTTTGAACAAATGTATGATCCACTTGATGAAAGTGGTACAACATTGATGATAAGTTTGGTAGATTGGAAAAGACATCATCCGTAAATCTTGTCAAATGTCTGATAGCATGGTGAAAAGTCAAAAGTATGATTCTCATGTGCTCGAATGACCCATTGACAATGTATTTGATATGGAGTGAATTTATAATCACGAAATGACTTGTTTATCAGATTATAAGTTGATAATCCTAGCTCATTTTCATTTTGGTTGGAACATATGTACTAATTCTTTTGATTCAAGTTGAACTGAGAAATAGCATCTTATACTGTAGTGTTGCTGCGTATGAATGCATATCCCAAAGCAAGCTTTAGATAGAGGAATTAAAGAAAGGGTTATTGAGTGGTGGGAAGACCACCAAGGTTTAGTGATGACATTGAACTTTTTGAGTCACCGCCTTGTCATTTTCAGCCTTGTATTTGTTTATGATACTGGTAGAAACCTAGTTGCATAAAGTCTGACAGTTGAGGAATATATTCAAATAAATACACTAATGCAGTGGCTCATTGCTCTTTTGCCAGTTGTTTAGAACAAAATAAATGTGGGTATTGGCATTAGACCAATCAATCTCAAGTTTGGTCAGTAAAAGTTTAACATTGTGGTGGATAATGGGACTTTTAGCAATTAAAAAAGCTGGGCTTTGCTTCAATGCAAAATATAGGGCAAGTTGGCTTGACGTACTAGCACATAATATATTTTTCAATCATGTTGCGTGAACATAAAATTTGACATAATGTCACGTGACATTTTATCATTAGACAATTTAAAACACGGCCAGTTTTTTTATTCAATTGTCTACTGCTACATGCAATTATGCCGAGCTTTCTGTCAAATCATTCTGACAAAGTAACTTTGTACATGTTATTTATAGATGGTATGCATAAAGAATCATGCTATTTGCACAACTTTAGTTGACAACTTCACGTTCGTCAATTTTAAAAACTATTAGATCCAGATTTTGATAATCCCAAAGTTGTCAACAATGATTATTGTACAAATAGCTTAATTGATACATAAAAAGGTTAAAATAATATATTTATTTTGACGAGTTATATTTTTCTTACTTGTACTGCAAGCATTTACCGTCTCACGGAATTACAAGATTGAAAAGATTGAATTGGATGGACGTTTGGATATTGAGGAGGAAGGAAGATCGACAATAATGAAATAGATAACGGACGGGAATTGAGGAAGCAGGATGTTTCTAGTCTACTGTAAAAGGAAGAGGTTAGTCGGAATTGTGGCAATGATTAATTTAGTCTATGAAGAGGTTAGTCGAGTGCGTTTGATGCACCGAGTTTGACCAGATCAATTTAGTTTAACGTGATATTTTGTGAAAATAATATGAGACCGAATTAATTCAATTTTTTAAATAGAAAGAAATCATGAAATTCAATTCAATTCCATGAAACGGCACTGACCGTCGTTTTAAGCTGAGTGGGTCTTAATTAATTATTAATTTATTCGTTTTATTAAGTGATTTTAATTAAAAATAATTGCCGCCTGATGAGATTAATGGCTTGTTATTTTTAAACAATGACAGTTAGTGGCCTGTGCCTCTCCACATTTCCATTATGCATTGCCCCCTCCACCGAAGAGCAATTAAATTATAAATTATGGGATAACTTTTCAATTAGGGGTATGATTTTAGAATTTAATCTTCTAAATCGTCATCTCCACAAATTTCTCATATCAAGGTTGCATATCAACCATAAATTAACTCTAATTAATTGTCATTCGATATAAAGTCATACGCATGGGCGGATCTACAGTGGGGACAGTGTACGTATTCCCACACTAAATTTGAAATCCAAGATTTTGCAATAGATTTTTCCAGATTTTATACAAAATTTTCAAAAAAATTCCTTATAATTTTTAAAATTTCGTGAAATTTGCCCCCACAATTCCATTCTACTGGCACCGCCCTTGGTTATATGAACCCCCACATTTCATGAGTCAAAACCCATCGTAGTTGCTTCACATTTTCTTAAATTAAACCATTAATTTACAAAAAACTACATACGATTTTCTTCTATAATTATTTCTAATCCAATAAATATGATGTTTCTATGTGTCGTCTTGTTTATATTCATTTCAACAATTCCAAGAAACATAATCTATCAACTCTCTTAGCTATCTTAAATAATTAATCAAGGGTTAGTTAAGTTCTTAAGAAAACACAATCCCTTGAAAATAAGCCACAAGTCAATTACAAATCGTTTGACAATTTGAAAATGTGGTTAGATTATTATTTTGCATAAAATAATATTCAAATTTCCCTTAATCAAAGTTCCTACGAAGTTGAGCAAATTAAAGAAATCATATCTATCAAAGCTGGCTTATGAGTTCAACCTTTAGCTGTATGGAGGCTGGGATTTTATTAATTTAGTACTCATCCAACAAAGAACAAGGTTTTTGATATGTATTATGTAATTGCTTATCATCAACTATTCATATAATAACCAAAGGATATCATGTTTTCTTCATTCAAACTTAATTAATAGCAGCCTTCAAAAACCATTTGTTTTAGCCATCCAAATCAATCAAGAGATGATTTGAGCAATTTAAATATGAGAAATTAAATCAATTCGGATTAAAAACCATGTTTTATGTTCATATGATTATAAACTAATATCACTTATGTCATCCATTCATAAGTTCGCCGATCCACAATGTACATTTACGCTTATGATGTGACTAAAACATATTATTTTATCAGCTCTGCTATGTGTACAGAAAAATGCTACCAGAATTTCCACAAAATACATTTGGCAATTTTTCTATTGGACAATGCAAAAAAAAAAAAAAAAGACCAACCAAATGCTGCTCAT
Organism: Fraxinus platypoda; assembly: GCA_903798405.1. Lineage (NCBI taxonomy): Eukaryota > Viridiplantae > Streptophyta > Magnoliopsida > Lamiales > Oleaceae > Fraxinus > Fraxinus platypoda. The sequence goes on along the minus strand of CAIGRT010224953.1, from coordinate 18,589 downwards.
CTGGCCACAATAGCATCTGATGAAATTCTGGCAGTACTGCTTCTGTACAAACAGATAAATTCTTATTTTATTCAAATTTCTACCCACACTACAACCTACTACTATTATTATTATTTTCTACATATATAGTTTTATTCCGCGTATGCCACATTTCTTATCAAGCTATTATCATACACTAATAGAATCGAAATTAAATGATTAAAAAAATTGAACACGCCTTACGTTTCTTCATAATCTAGGATATGATCCACAGCAACCTTTATCATTACGTGGTCATTCAACTTTTAAAATAAATAACACAAGAATTAAATTGAGAGACGGACAAGTTTTGTAGTGTATAATTTTTTAAATGATCGAAGAAAGGAAGTCAAACTTCTAGGATAACACATCAAGATAATCTACACGTTTATTAGTACTTGAAAAGAGATAAGTCTAACTACTAATAAAGAACCGCGTCTTTCTTTTTAATTTACCATATAAAGTGGTATATTCAAAAGCCGAATGCTTCATTTTCGCAGAGATTTGTTCGAACCAATTGGTGCGACAAAACCATTTTTAAGAAATTGGGGAGGAGATAACAATCGAGAAACTGTAAGTCTACATACCTATCGAATATGTTTAGTATGATAAATTAGACAAAGTTAAAAAAGAGAGAATTTCTATCCATTACTTGACTAATGGAGTGTGTGAAACATACTTCAATGTTTTATATCAAAATCATTGATAACAAGAAAATTGGTGTCTCGTCTTGTTCATTACAACAGGTAATTTTCCTCAGGAAATTTTTGAATTTCCTTGTTCATTACAACAATCATAGAATTCTGAGTTGTTTGATTCTGTTAAATTGTTTGGAAATTTGGTTTCCAAGTAGTTATACCCGGGCTTGGAGAAAAGTTTCAATAAAATGATGATTCTATATGCAGAAGTGATAGTACCATTCATTTAAATCACGACACTTCGAATATCGAGCCATTCAAAATGCGAAATTGCTACATCTAATGTGATAAGAAAGATAAATAAAGTGGATGTATGCGTTGAGGTGTTGAATTTTGAATAACTCGAGATCCGAGATGTCGTAATTTGAATTGACGATCCTACCATGTGTGCATATAGAGTCGTCCTATCAAAACTTCTCTCATGTGGCTAGCATGCTGTCTATATTAATTACTCACACACATGTATTTAGTACAATAAATTGAATGTAAGTCCACAATATTTCAGACAATATATATAATAAAATTTATTATTATTTTTTTCTAATTCTATTTAGTTCAACATGTCAAACAAACTCTTAAAACATATTCGACACACTGTACTAAATTGTAAAATGAACACAAAATTTTGTTTTGCTTTGGAAAAAATAAATAACGTTGAACTACTAGGTAAACTCTGTGTAGTTGTAGAACAACTTCAAGAGCGTACTAAATTTCTAAATCTACAAAAAAAAAAAAAAAAGCGTTATGTTTATTGGTACCGAACCTCAAACTTTTTTCATACTCCGGCTTATCTCGACTTGTTTAAAAAATTGAAGTCATGCTCGATTTTACCGGTTCACGGTTCACCCAATATAAACCACTCATGTGAAAAATACAAAAAGCTTGGTATGTCAAAATCAATATTGATATGCAGACACTAGAAAAAATGCCTGCCTCTATATATATACACATATTTTATATTATTTCAACACAGTTCTATAGCTTCCTTTTTCATTTGTGTGTTATATATAGCCATTACTCACATTTCCATTCTCATCCTTAGTTTTCATTCTCGTGAGCAAGCGAGCCTTATTACAACTTGTAAATCAGTACTCGTGATCGCTTTTTCCAGAATTTTCGGCCAACAATATCTTTCATTTCCTATAAATGCTTTTCCAGATTTTGTCTCTGAATTCCCCAAGACTACATACATACATATATGTGTGTGTGTGGGGTGTAAATTTCAATCCGTTCAAATAATTTTTTCCTGAAGAACGATTAAAACATACTTAAAACGTTTAAAATGTCATTGAAGAAATCGACGACGTTCAAGATTGGTGATACGGCGGCGAATGGGAATCATGTTGATAGAGAGGATAGCTCGCATGGAGAAGATGAATATGAGGTGCAGGATTTGAGAGACAGAATGAAATCATCGAGGGGAAGCCGATTCAATTTGATTGAGAACGAGTTAGGGCTCGAGCTTACTCGCCGGAGGTTTAGCAGACAGACCGTCATTGATGGCCTCAAAGACCTTTCACGAGGATTAGTCATTCATCCCGATAACAGGTTCGTAACTACATACAGATTGGTCTCCACATTTTGTTATCCATAAATAAAAGTTTGTATGTATTTCTGCATCTATAGCTTCCTTCATGTTCCAGTTCTTCTTTTGGAGAGAGAGAGAGAGAGAAGGGGGAGCTATTCCCGCCAACGATCAAGTTGCCACGTGGCTTTTTAAGAGTGGTAGGAGTATCGTTTGGATTTATGGTTTGAAGTAAGCTATAGCTGATTTGATTTTGTCTCTTGACCTTCTTAATCGGTGGCTAAAAATCGATAACTTTTTTTTCTTCTTTAAATGGGTAACTAAGCCCATGTTTGGTTCGAATTAAAATCTGATTTTAATTCAAGTCAAAGTCAAACAATCAATATTAACCACATCTTTCATGGATCTCACAACTTTTCAACCACACATTTCAAAAACAATCTACTAAAAATCTAATTTTAATCCCCACCAAATACCCTCTAAAACTGGTAATTTCCAGCTTTGAATGTGCTTGCTATAAAAATGGAGGTTGCGTATTAAGCTATACTAATTTCATTTTATATCATCGATAGTTTTCTTCAAACTAAATGCTAAGAATTAGATAGAAAAATTGGAGTTTTTTTTTAATTTTTGGAAAGAATGTACTAATGATGAAATTTCTAGAGCTCAATTACTAGTGGTGCAATGAAAATAGAAAGAAATGGTTCCTCCGCCCACTTGTATATAAATACGTCAGTTTTGGTTTGTGATAAGGAACAAGCGGATGAGATGTACAGTTAGCTATCTTGTTTGGTTTGACAAAATTAAATTATAGAGAAGTGTTACTTTCACGACAAAGAAACGAACTAAATTATAACAAAGTGTGACGGCCATGGGACTGCAATGTGGAATATGCATAATATGTTAATATTGCATATCTAGGTTGATGGCCATCTTACTTGAACTAAAATACGATTGAAAGCAAGGGTATATGACAGAAATTAATATTTATATAGTTTAATGTTCGGTGAAATTTTACAAACGTACGAAATCGTTTACAAGTAATAATATAACGAGTAAAAGTATCGACCACGAGAAATAATTTTTAAATTAAATGTATTAATCCGTTAACAAATTCGAATATTAATGTTGTTTATGTCTAAATTATTTTACTATCTATCTAAAGTTGTTTTGAATTGAAGATGATGTGAATGTGTTGGCTTTTCGAATTCATCTATTATTATCATATTTCTAATTTTTCACCTATGTAATCTAGTACGATCTGTGTAATCTTGAGAATCGATAATCTAATTTTATTTAATTATTTCTTTCGAGATCTGACTATATCCTATTCCGAATTCATAGACAAAGTAATGCATTAAATCGCACTATTATTTATATAATTGCACACATCATATATATTAATTGTTATTCATAACATCTATTTGCCGTATCGAAATTGCAAAGTTCTGAGCCTACAGTGAACCTCATGAAAACATAATAATTAACTAATTATCTAAATGGTGCACAAGCATTTAAATAATTTAACAAAACATACAAAAACAACCAAGAACACAAATTAACTAAATACTTGGTCTTTGAATTAAAAATAATCAAATAAAATGTTTCATCTTCATCCCAACACAAGAAAGATTTAGCATAGCATGTTTCTAATGAAATTACAACAAAATAATTGAAAAATCATCATTCGAAATGTATATGAATACAAGAAATATGTGGAGTCAATCTCTTGTTCTTGATATTCAATCCTGAACCTTGATTCTTCAAGTTCTTGATGTTATTTGCCTTGAATTTCTTGTTAAATTTGTACTTCCTTTTTAATTGTAATGAATTAGCCTACCTTAATTCTAAAATTTGTGAATTATAATATGATATGAGAGTGATATGAGAGGTTATTTTAATAGTTGCCCACGTTCTTTACATATAAGGTCAAAATTAGGTCAAAATCTAGTCCGAAGTTAATTTCCTAAATGTTTGTACTTGTATTAGAAAAGGAAACCGGACCATGCCATCGCATGGCCCTAGGGCTTGTGGTGGCATCATTTAACTCAATTGCTCTGGAGTCTTGAGTGGTTGAAATTCATGGCACCCCTTCATATGGTGCGATTGCACCATAGTAACTATGGGAAAAGTGCAGTTTGGTCCCTGATTTTGATTGGTCGTGTCCTTAGTCCTTTGTTTGTGCAATTCTCATTGGTTAATCGTTGTCTTCTAATTTCGTTCAGTTGACTCCTTATAATCTTCAATCATTATTACTTGATCCGAATCACTTTTGAATATTTGTAATTTAGTCTCCAAACATTGAAAATCTCAATTTTCACTAATTTTGATTTTTTTATTCCCATTTTACTTTCAATGATTGAGTTTTACTTGACAATCAATATATAGAAGAGATTAAACTATAATTTATCAAAATTACTCCCAAATCTCCCTATTTAACAGCCTAGATAATTGCATCAACTTAACTTGGCAAATATGTTATGACATTAGTATGATAACACAAATTGTTTATTAGGGTAGCTAGTAATGGATTAATATATTGTTCAACATGAAGAATTTCTATTGCATTTGGAGCTTGTATGATTTGAATTAGTATGATGATTGTTGAAGGTCTAATGCAGATGGTATCGAGCATGGGAGAAATTCATACTGATATGGGCAATTTACTCATCTTTCTTCACGCCAATGGAGTTTGGATTTTTCCGGGGATTGCCCAGGAAACTTTTCTTCTTGGATATTGCTGGTCAAATCGCCTTTCTTGTCGACATTATCCTGCAATTTTTTGTTGCCTATAGAGATAGTCATTCCTACAAAATGGTTTATAAGCGTACCCCAATAGCCGTCCGGTCAGTTCTACTTTCTCCATACTCTATGCTTTCATTTTCCCCATTTTATTTTGCCCCTATTTTCCTAGTAGAACTTTCAGTTATGTTTTACGCACTGCAGGTATCTCAAATCCCATTTTATCATTGATCTCCTAGGTTGTCTGCCTTGGGATGTTATTTACAAGGTTTGATACTTCTCTGGTTCTTAATACGTAGCAAGTTTTATTTTCTTCAGGCTGCTGGTTTATGGTCGTAGCCTTGGTTCTTTCATTAATGGAAATGTTACGAAGATGATGTAATAGGTTGACTTGGTTCTTTCATTTAAATGAATCTTTTCTCGCCAGTTTATTCTGTTCACTGTTGCATATAGTAAAAATGTCAATGAAATCAAATATTTTGCAACCACTTCACGTATTCATTTGAGACTCAAAAGACAATTAAGATAAGATACAATATATTTTGAAAATGTCTTCATATCACGATGTCTACATATTATACATTGTCTTGTTCAGTTAGTGTATAACTATATAATGCAATTTGTTAACCAGGCTGTTGGAGGAATAGAAGAGGTGAGGTACCTTCTACTGATTAGGTTGAGTCGGGTTCGAAAAGTTACAGCTTCCTTCCAGAGGATGGAGAAGGATATCAGGATCAATTATCTCTTTACGAGGATAGTAAAACTTATTGCTGTAGAACTCTATTGCACGCACACAGCAGCTTGCATCTTCTACTATCTAGCAACCACTCTGCCTGAGGAGAAGGAAGGATACACATGGATTGGGAGTTTGAAACTGGGTGACTATAGTTATTCACACTTCAGAGAGCTTGATATATGGAAGCGATACACAACTTCCTTATATTTTGCCATTGTTACCATGGCGACAGTTGGTGAGACCTAATCTTACACTTCCCTGTGCACAGCACAAAACTTTGCTGCATTTTGCCTGTCATGTGGAAGCTGTTGTTATATTCATTTGTACAAACAAAATTATTATACTTCTTTTACTTTATGTTATTTCATGTTCAAGCAAATTAATCTTTGATTTTCATTTTATGATATGCAATTTTTTTAAGGCATCTGAGCCTTCATTTATATGTTCACTAGTCAATATGATGCTGTAAATATGGAAGGAGCTTATTGCCATCCAAACACCATGACCTGATAAGCACCCTGATCACTGGAGCTTGCTTACAGATTACCAACTGAAATATTAAACCTCTCAAGCCTCAAACTAAAACAACTAAGTCAAATTACAGCAATCAAGTTGAAAGTTCAGCCTTTATCATTTTGTTTCACAATTTATACTGAATTTGGATGATTTCAGATGCAAATGGCTTGCAAAGAAGTGATAAGTATTTTAAGAGCTGTAACACTGCTGACTGCATGAGAGTCTATACAATGTTGGAATTGAAAGAGGTATATGGGTGGCTGATAATAATGTTGCATATTTGTAACATGTTAGTGGAGGCAGGTCAATGGTTAGATATGATAGAAATAAGAGTTCTTCTTTTATGTAAGGGGCGATCTTAGTTTTTGCTTGAGTTGTGCTTTGTATGACTGACTGATGGATTTTATCCAAGCATTGTTTTTCCTGAAACCCCTGTTGTAAACCACTGTTTTTATTATCTCTTTACGAGTCTATGGGTATCTGGTTGCAAAATCTGATGTCATTTGTTTTGAGGCCCACACTGAAGATAAGCATCCTCCTCCTTTTAACAGCATCCTAATTAAGTTGATTGAGAATAATAGATTGTGTGATATTCTGACTTAGTAAATGGGAGTAATGCCATTTAAACTACATGAAGTGACTCTGTAATAGTTATTGAAATTTGATGTTTAGTTTATGAAGGCTGGAGTATTTCCAGCATAAATGTATAATGTCCAGTTCTTGTCCTTTCTCCTTGCTGATATTATTACTTTTTCGCTAACTGGCTCAATAAGCTCATGTATTTATATCAAAATCTTCTTTACCAGGTGTTCTATTATGCTAACCGAGTATCTCTTTCTGACACAGGGTATGGAGATATACATGCGGTCAATCTGAGAGAAATGATATTCATTATGATTTATGTCTCTTTTGACATGATTCTTGGGGCATACTTGATTGGTAACATGACAGCATTGATTGTCAAAGGATCAAAGACAGAAAGATATAGGGATAAAATGACAGATCTTATCAAATATATGAACAGAAATAAACTTGGAAGGGACATCCGTAATCAAATAAAAGGTCACTTGAGACTACAATATGAAAGCAGCTACACAGATGCTTCGGTTCTCCAAGATATCCCTGTCTCAATTCGAGCCAAGGTAACTAAATAAAAATCCCAACTACGTCATTTACAGCCAACTAACGTAACGCATGTAAGATCACAATTGTATAACAATAGTGCAGCATTTATAAGAGCTTTAGTAAGCAGTTGCAGAAATTATCTACCATTTGATTATCTTTTCGACATCTAAAAGGATCTTAAGATAAGGGAATTCAATAATCTCTAGGATCTTTTTCGCGTCCGAGTGACCTGAACATAAACTAGTCATCTCGATTGTTCTTTAAAATCCACTTTATAAGATTGATATCAACCCTATACTCCCCGTCGAGGATCTCAAAATTTATTTATCTTATTCATATATCTCCAAACCTTTATTTCATTCCTTTTCCTGATGAGTGCAATACAAATTATTGATACCTCAAGCTCATCAACACGTCTCATTAATTTAAGCTGTCTCCTTAGAATTATTTAGAGCCCAGCAAACTATTATATGCACGTTCATATATTGGTCAATATGATTATGCCTAATGCTGTATTTATATAATACATTTCAGATTAGTTATATAGTTTATGGTAGCATATTTTAGTATATAATAAATTAGTAATATTCTACAGATAGGGCTGTTGTAAATTAAATTAATAAAACACTAGCTTTCATTTGTTATGGCATTCTGCCTGACAACATCTCGGTTGTGGAAGAACCTAGAGGCAAAATTTATATCTTCTGCACACAGTCCATACGCTGAGAAGTTGTGACCAAGACCAAGATCAAGACCAAAGGTTGAATCAAAATGCGCCAATTGTTAGAATGGGACATATATCTTGGTTTCCTTTATTTTTTAGGAAGAGTTGTTATCTTATTTCCTTTGATGGACTCTTTAGCCTAATAAAATTTTGGTCTGGAATTAACTCTTCCATTGACAAAATCATTTATTTCTTGCAGATATCTCAGTCTTTATACAAGTCTTACGTTGAAAATGTTCCTCTATTCAAGGGATGCTGCTTGGAATTCATCAATCAAATTGTTAGTTATTTTACTCTCTGTCATTTGATATGTTCTCAAGTCTGAATGAATTTTCCTATGATTTTCCATTAATTAAATATTTAAGATATTTAATAAAAGAATATGTTTGTGATAACATCTTAGGGTTCTACAAAGTTCATGGCATTATTTTCATATTAACGTCTAACCTTTATCAACGACTAATTTTGACTTAAATAATTTTTTGTCTTCATGCTAGCTTAACCTCATTCCCAAGGCTGATTCTTTTTCCTACTTTTGTATTGGTTGCAGGTAACTAGGGTGCATGAGGAATTTTTTTACCCAGGAGAAGTTATAATAGAACAGGGAAATGTTGTGGATCAACTCTATTTCGTCTGTCATGGTGTTCTGGTACGAAAATCTGCCTCGTAAAAACAAATTAGATTTTTATGCACGCAAGTCTTGCAGATTTCTGTGGCTTAATTTCTATTCTTGATGTTATATCATGCATCTTGTAGTATCCATTTTGCTCACCAGGACTCTTTTTAACTCTATGAAATATCATCTGTTTTCATTAAATTGAAAAAAAAAAGTATCTCATTGTTCAAAATCATCACCAGCTCCTATATTTTCAAAGTAGGCCATTGATCATGGTCTTGAGAAAAAGTCAAATAACTTTCTACTGTAAATAGAAGATTATTAAATGAAGACAATTCAGTCTCCATTATGAATATCAAGATTTTTCAAAAATTACCTGATTCATTTCTGCTGTCTCTATGCAGGAGGAGGTTGGCATTGGGTCAGATGGATCAGAAGTGACAGTATCACTTCTGGAGCCTAATAGCCTATTTGGAGAACTTTCCATTGTTTGCAACATTCCTCAGCCATATACAGTCCGTGTTTGTGAATTGTGTAGGCTCCTGCGGATCGATAGACAGTCTTTCTCCAATATACTTGACATATATTTTCATGATGGGCGAATCATCTTGACTAACTTATTGGAGGTAATTTGATTTGATTTGTTGACAAGTGCCCTCTCCCCCTAGCCACTCAGATAATTTTCATTTTCATGTCAGTGATATAAAGTCTTGTTCTTGTTAGCTTAAACTGAAATTACTTCACATTTGAGTAGTTTTCATTCATTTCTTCTATGAAATTTTGAATGAAAAAATCTTTTTTGCTAATCTAAATTTGATTTGAGATAGGGAAAAGAATCTAATCTTCGGGTGAAGCAACTAGAGTCAGATATCACACTACATATTGGAAAAAAAGAGGCTGAGCTTGCTTTGAGGGTGAATAGTGCAGCTTATCATGGCGATTTGTATCAATTGAAAGGTCTGATTCGGGCTGGTGCTGATCCCAACAAGAAAGATTATGATGGAAGATCACCCTTGGTATGAATTAAGCTAATCAAATTTGTATTCGGCAGTCGAACTTTGCAGGCTAACTATGTAAAATCTTGCAACCATGACCTTGGCTTTTTAGACTTCGGTGCCCTTTGTGGATATCCCACACGAAATTTCTTAGGGTTTTAATTTATTATTTTGATGGCAGCTTAAACTCACTAATTTCTTTTCTGCATTATTCTGATGTTTACAGTATCTTTAAGAAAAATATTTAAGTTGATTACAAAGTTATTTCACACCTAGGTGGTCACCTACTAATTTTCTGAGTATAAGAACTCTTAATTATTAAAGTTTCAAATACTATTCTGGGCACCCTTTTATGTTTAACTAAACAGCACAGTCAAGCATTGAGAAAAGGGGATTTCATGTCTCCTTTTTTAACTACTAAGAGTTGTTGAACTTGGCATTGTGTCCATGTTGTTGCATGCAAATTTTGTTAATAAACAACTTTTTTCCTGCATCCAAAAGGATATGCATCATCTCTGCCCGTTCAATTTTTATCATTTATTTACAAATTTTGTTGAACAATTTAGTATTTAGCGAAGTTGTTACATAAAGTGGTTGAAAGAAGATATTTAGAAAAAGTTAACATCTGAGGATCTATTTTTTACTTATTTTTGCAGTCATAGAGATCTATGTAAATTCCAATGTCCCGCTACACTGAAATTAAGCACTTGTTTGGAAGGTGTTTAAATTATGCACACTTTTAGTCAAACCTACTTTTTATCCGCACATTTCATAGGATCCACAAGTAGTGTCCACTTATCCACTACTCATTTCAATCTATTTATAATTAAATCTGATTATAATCTATTTTCAAACAAGCACGTTTCACTGTTTCTTGACCTCTGATACTTCACAACTCTGTTATTTCATGAGACAACACGAATTTGTTATAAAATAATGCACTTATATCTTCAAAAAGATTACAGAATGAAAGCAAAAAAAGATTACTGGATCCCTAAACAGTGCGTTGTCTTTCAACAGCATCTTGCTGCATCACGAGGTTTCGAAGACGTTACTCTTTTTCTGATACAAGAAGGTGTAGATGTCAATGCTGCAGGTTATTTTTTTTAATTGGTTAATTGTCATTCACATGTGAGTTTTAGAATTTCTTTTAGTAACATTAAGGAATAATGCAACTGTTTCTCTGAACAGATAATTTTGGAAATACACCCTTACTTGAAGCCATCAAGAGTGGACATGACAGAGTAGCTTCTTTGCTTTCTAGAGAGGGGGCCTTGTTGAAGATTGATAATTCTGGTAGTTTCTTATGCACCTTGGTTGCGAGAGGAGATTCTGATTTTCTCAGAAGAGTTTTATCCTATGGAATTGATCCAAACTCCAAAGACTATGATCACCGAACCCCACTTCACATAGCTGCCTCTCATGGATTATATTTGATGGCAAAATTGCTTTTGGAAGAGGGGGCAAGTGTTTTCTCAAAGGACGGGTAAAATGCATTTCTTTTGTTTTTTTTTCCTAGCATTCAAAATGCACACTTGTTTGCCTTAATTCCCAATTTTTGAACAGTCCCTCAGAAAAAGAAAAATCAATATCCTTTCCTTGTCAGTCAGAAAAAAGTTTACTGTGGTTCAACAATATTTGTGATTTAATTCTACTTTAAGCCATTTTGCATTAATATGAAACTATATGGCTCTTGGAATAAATCCTTTTACTGAACAGATTCGGCATCCAAAGCTTACACAAGATACAAATTTGTGACTCATGGAATACATTTTTGTGGAATTTGAGTTTTTTATTGGTGCTTTTATGTTGTATTCTTTAAGTTCTTTCTTTATATTTCTAAATGTATTTACAACTATAGATCTCATACTATCGTGCATTGGTTTAAAAAATCAGATTGTCTCAAGAGACTTCCACAAAAATGCCTGGATAATGACCTAATTGTTTTGATCCAGTAAATCTTGATTTATATTTGCTTCTCTAGGGAAAGCGAATTTCAACATTAGTTTCTGATGGAAAATAGAAAATAATGTACAACATAAAGTTTGACAATACCTGCTCATTTTTGTATTTGTTTCTGTAGACTATTTTTTTTCTTTATTTTTGGATGGGAAAGTTTTATTAGTTACCATGATTTTATTAGCCTTCTTAACGAACTTCAACATTACTTCATACTGTTATTCTACTCACTTGATTGTTGGGTCTATAAAGTGTTCTATTCTACTCACTTGATTGTTGAGTCTAGAAAGTGTTCTATTCTATGTTTCCTTTATAAATTTCTACAAAAAGGGGATGGAAAAAAAAATGAAGCTCAATGTTTGACCATAGGAAGTGTGTCTGGTTTTTCATATATTCTCAGGATGCTTGAGTTGAGTTGTTGGGTTCTAATTTAGATATTGTTCAAAAAGGTCCAAATTTGTCCATCTTCGTTAGTTTTACACTTTTTAGCAAGTTTGTTGAGCACTGGAAAAGGACTTAAGCTTATCTGATTTTAACTTGTTGAGGTACAGCTTCAGCTAAACATTTTTGGGTAATTTATGATTTTCAGATGGGGAAACACCCCAGTGGACGAAGGGAGAATGTGCGGAAACAAGAATATGATCAGACTTCTAGAAGAAGCAAAAGCTGCCCAATTATCTGAATTCCCTGATTGCTCTCAAGAAGTCACAGGTAAAAAAATTTCAGTTTCTGACTTGAGTTTGCAGAATCGAGATATTAACTTTCATTACTATTACTGTTGAAGAATAGGGCATATTACAACAGGAGACTAAAATAAACGTTTAATGTATCAAGAAGGTACAAACACATTTACATGCAAACAAAACTAGAAAAAAGGTATGATAGTGATAATAGAACTTAATAACTAAAACCTCTATAAAGGAGATATTGAGGGAAAGCTAGGATATTTTTAATGAAAATACTTTATTTCTATCCTTCTAGAAAAATTGAATCCGTATCAACGAACAGGGACTATAATGGACCCTTGAGCTTAATCCAACCTCAATTTACCTCCTTAGTCATTGTCCTTTATTGTTTTCTCTTCATTCCCATATCCTCAAAGCTAAAGATAAGCCGACATGGCAAACTCTTCTTAAGTTTTACCTTTTTCCTTAATTTTTTCTTTGAAATGGTTTCTTATATGCAAAGAGTTTTTATATTGGGAGCAAGACTCATTATGGAGCAGTTGAACAATAGACAAACATAATGTGACATGGATTATAGTGGATGAGTGATGCAAAATGTTGAAATTGAATTACATATACCTGTGTAAGTGTCGACTGTCAATCATCCTCCTACCTAGTTCTTGAATGTAGGCAGAAGACTGTGTAAAATAGGTGCTGAGTGACAACAAATTTACTTCTTTTTGAACCACATAATCTAAAATTTTAAGGAGCCCCTCTCACGTGCAGGCCAAATTTATCTTTTCTCAAGAGCCTGAATGTGCAAAATTTTCATAAATGGGTAAGGGGATGACGGCAAGACTTGTTCTTAAAATCTATGTCTACTCTAATACGATATTGATTCACCTCATCTAAAATATTAAGTTGTCAGAGATGTGACAGTTTATATAATTAAATTTTATCTTCTATACATCTAGTTGGGACTTTAATTTGTGAAATATAAGAACTGAGTTGCAAGTGTGAATTCCAATAAATCAAATTTGAAAGCAAGATGACATTTATGTTGCAGTTTTCCAGCCTGCCTTTCTAGACTTGCATTGGTTTTTATAGTACTTTCAATTGTCACCTTCAGTAGGTGTTTTCTTCTTGCACACCTTTGATAGCTTTTCAACTTTGATGTCAGATAAAATGCACCCAAAGAAGTGCACCGTGTTTCCTTTCCACCCATGGGATTCCAAAGAGGGAAGAAAATGTGGTCTTGTAATGTGGATTCCTCACAGCATTGAAGAGCTAATCAAAACAGCATCAGAGAAGCTGGAATTTTCACAAGGTTCATATATATTATCAGAAGATGCGGGGAAAATTCTTGAGGTTGATATGATTATTGATGGCCAAAAGTTGTATTTGGTTAATGAAACAAATTAAATCTCACTCCCTTGTATGTCATTCGAAAAGCAATTCTCTTGCCTTTGTCTTGTAGCTACTAAATCACGGGTTTATGTTTTCGGAAAATCATATGTACAGTTTTGGAGGGAGAATCACTTGGTGTGGGGCCTTGGCCTCCGGTGTGAGGCCCATTCCTCCCGAGATTCTAATCCTTTGGTGGAAAAGCATAGATTGGAAGTCCTTTCCTTCTGTATGATATGATTGCTCGGATCAATACAAATGAATATCAATGAAGTCTAGTCCTATTACTTGGAGAGAAGGGGTGTTCTCGTATTTTTTGATTAGAATGAATCCACTATATCGTATCCATACGTGTGTATGTTGGAACAAGTTTTGCTACATGGTTATAAGAAAGTGTTGAAAAACCAGAAACTCACACACAAGTAACTCACAAGTATGGCTGAATAATTCGTCTATTGAATGAAAACAAACTGGCTTATATAGCCATTACAAATACAAGAAAAGAACGTTGCAACCCACTTCTCAACAGTCCTGAGGTCGTGGTAGAGTAACTAAAGAATAGGACAAAAAAAAACTAACAAACCCAAACAGCTTTGAATAAGCTTCTCCGAATAAATAGGAGTTATTGAACTGAAACGGATAAATCCTAAAAAACGACTCTTAGCAATCTTTAACATAACCTAACAATCCCTCCCTTAAACTGAAGCTGCTGGACCAGCTCAGTTTACTTCATCTTTGGCCTTGACTCCAAGCATCCCTCGAAGCCTCTCAAATGTTTCCATCTTCAGAGGCTTAGTTAATATGTCTGCAATTTGCTCACTGCTACCACAAAACTCTAGCCTCACAACACCATCTTTGGTAAGATCACGTAGAAAGTGAAATCTTACATTGATGTTTTTGCTTCTCCCATGAAAGACAGGATTCTTGGACAACTTAATAGTGGAGCTATTATCACAGAATATGGTGACACACTTACATTGAGTATGACTGAGCTTGTTAAACACTCGTTGCATCCAAATACTTTGGCAAGCGCAGGCGGCAGCAGCCACATACTCGGCCTCCGTAGTAGACAAAGTGACCATAGACTGCTTCTTTGAAGACCACGATACTGCTCCACCACTTAACATAAACATAAAACCGGATGTGCTCCGACTATCATCAGAATCACCAGCATAATCACTATCACTATATGCCAACATCTCATCACAGACTCCTCTTCGATAAAACACCCCCAGATCAATTGTCCATTTGAGATAGCGCAACACCCTTTTAGCTGCAGACCAGTGTGCTTCTCTTGGACGTGCCATGAACCTACTAATGAGACAAACCACATACATAAGATCCGGTTTGGTTGCGTTTAGATACATGAGACTTCCAACAAGCTGCTTATACAAGGTTCCATTAACCTCAGCCCCGGAATAATTGGATTCCTTACAGGATTGCTATTAGCCATACCAAATCTGTCAAGAACCTCTCTAGCATACTTGCTTTGACACAAATGTATCCCTTCTACACTCTGTTTAATCTTAACCCCCAAAAAATACTTCATCTCCCCCAAGTCAGTCATTTCGAACTCATGCATCATAGAGCTCTTAAAACTCTCAATCATAGACACATCATTTCCAGTAAAAATAAGATCGTCAACATAAAGACTTACTATCAAAATTTTACCTTTTCCTTCAACCTTTATAAACAGCGTGTGCTCATAATTGCATTTTTCAAAGCCTGACTTCACGAAGTATCCTTCAATTCTGCTATACCACGCCCTCGGTGCTTGCTTTAATCCATACAGTGCTTTCTTGAGCTTATAAACTTTATTTTCTTCACCTTTCTTTATGTAGCCAAGAGGTTAATCCACATAAACTACCTCACTCAATTCACCATGCAGAAAAGCGCTCTTGACATCAAGTTGAAACACAGTCCATCCCTTTTGAGCTGCCAAAGCTAACACCATTCTAATTGTGTCCCAACGAGCTACCGGAGCAAACACCTCATTGTAGTCTATTCCGTACTCTTGAGCATAGCCTTTTGCCACCAAACGTGCCTTACATTTATCAAATTCTCCTTTTTCATTGAGCTTGGTTTTATACATCCATTTCACACCAATTTTCTTGGCTCCCACAGGTAGATCCACCAGCTCCCACGTCTTATTCTTAACAATAGATGCAATCTCCGAATCCATTGCACTCCTCCACTTATCATTCGTTGCCGCTTCCTCATAGTTCATAGGATCAATGTTAGAAATAAACATGGCCAGACTTTGCATACCTTCTTCTTCAGAAAGACCCTCCCCGTTTTCATAGTCTTGCATCCAGGTTGGAGTTCTTCCAATTCTTTCCCCTGGAATCAATTCCTCCGATGTGCTTGGAGTGTTGACTTCCGGTGAACTCTCATTGTTTACTGCCTCTTCACTGCTGCTAGGCATGGCTTCACTTTGGTCTTCATCTGCCTCACTATCACTTTCCGATTCTTCATTGTTTCCTTCTTCTTCATTCTCACCCCGCATAAGCATATCAAGCCTGACTTCTTCTTCCCTTCTTCCCCAATCCCAGCTCTCATTTTCTTCAAACACAACATCCTTGCTGGTCACAACCTGCTTTGTAATAGGATCAAAGAGTCTATAGGCTTTAGATTCTTCATTTACTCCAAGCAGCACAGCCTTGAAACTCTTATTCTCAAGCTTAGTCCTTTTAGCATCAGGTACGTGCACATGGCCTATACATCCAAACACCCTGAAATAATCAACGTTGGGCTTCACACCACTCCAGCTCTCTTCCGGAGTCTTGTCCTTCACAGCAACATTAGGACTTCTGTTGAGAATGTGAGCTGTCCACTTCACTGCCTTCGGCCAGAAGGCCTTTGGCATTTTCTTTTCTGTAAGTAAGCATCGTACCATGTTCATAATAGTACGATTTTTACGCTCCGCCACTCCATTTTGTTGGAGTGTGTGGGCAGTCGTAAGTTGCATCTTGATTCCATGAGCTGTACAAAACTTGTTGAACTCTTTTGAGGTGAACTCCTCTCCTCTATCTGTTCTCAAACAACAAATATACAACCCTAGCTCCTTCTCAACAAAACTTTTAAAGACTTTAAACCATGCAAACGTCTCACTCTTCTCAACAAGAAAATATACCCAAATTCTTCTACTGTAATCATCTATAAAACTCAGCATGTACCTTTTTCCACCGTTTGAAGTTGGTGTTACAGGTCCACATATATCTGCGTGTATGAGTTGAAGTCTTTCAGAAGCTCTCCACTTGTTTTTCTTTGGTATAGCATCACGATGTTGTTTTCCAACCATGCAACTCGTACACACTTTGCTTGTGGACTTGAATTGTGCCAACCCCTTTACCAATTTCTTGCACTGCAAGGTTTGAAGACTTTTGTGGCTCAAGTGACCGAACCTTTGGTGCCATAGCTCTGTGACGTCCTCAATGGCTACATTGAGACAGTTCGATTGTTGAACTCCCACAAGTGCAAGCACAACAAACATACGATTGGATGTCATCTGTGTTTGCATGATAAGACCCCTCCTATTGTGATAAACTTTGCAGGTTCCATCTCGAATCAGAATAGCTAGACCTTTTTCTTGCAATTGGCCTAAGCTAAGCAAATTATTCTTCAAATCAGGAATGTAATAGACATCTGACACTACCTGTTTCACTTCTCCAACTTGCAGCTTAATACTCCCTTTGCCCATCACAACCATCTTTATATTGTTTCCAAGCTTCACAGAATGTCTATAACCCTCATCCAACTCCGTAAACCATTGCTTGTTTCCCGTCATGTGATTACTGCAGCCTGAGTCAAGAAACCATACACCCTCTCGACTTGAGTTGTTTATTTACACATAAACCATGAGAAGCAATTCCTCCTTTTCATCCAATTCAGCATAATTGGCTGTCTTCTCCCACTTGGGACATTCGTACTGAAAATGCCCTAACTGATGGCATTTGTAACACTCAATGGTTGCTTTGTTGAAGCCTCTACCTCGGCTTCTACCTCTCATAGCTCCTCGTCCTCTTCCACGTCCACCACTTCTCTCCTCATATGACACTTTCAATGCTTGCTCATCTCCACCAGCCTTTCGGAACTTTTGCTCATGAACAAGCAAAGAACTTTGTAATTCATCCACAGAAAGACGATCAATATCCTTTGATTCTTCTATCGAGCAAACAATATAATTGAACCTTTCAGTGAGGGTACGAAGAATCTTCTCAACTATCTTCACATCCGGCATGTCTTCTCCACAATTCCTCATATCATTGGCCACGAGCATTACTCTTGCAAAGTAATCCATCACTGATTCCCCGAGCTTCATCTCTAGAACTTCAAAATCTCTGCGAAGAGTTTGAAGTTGAGCTTTTTGAACCCTAGCATTCCCTTGGTATTTGATTCTCATAGATTCCCACAACTGCCTGGACGTCTCCTTCTGAGTGATTATCTTCAAAATGGATTTGTCAATTGAATGGAAGAGGTAATTCTTTACCTTTAAATCCTTCAACTTTAACTCCTCCAAACTCTTCCTCTGCGTAGCAGTCAGCACCTCTCCAGCAGCTGGCTCTGTGTAGCCAGTCTTAATGAGGATCCAGTATTCTTTCGATCTCAAGAAATTCTCCATGATCATGCTCCAATGATCATAGTCTCCGTCGAACTTAAGAATACAAGAAGACCCGAAGTTGCTTCCTTCTGTGGCCATGCTCACGCTTACTTCTTCTAACAAGACACTATCACTCGTGTTTCACTCACACTCAAGCCCCTTTCGGGTTCTGATACCAGATTGTTGAAAAACCAGAAACTCACACACAAGTAACTCACAAGTATGGCTGAATAATTCGTCCATTGAATGAAAACAAACTGGCTTAT